>JXSR01S030356.1:5827-26467 GCA_000969725.1 Ophiothrix spiculata | reverse complement strand
AGCCTCATAGCATGCATACATTGTTCAAAATGGTGACTTAAAATTTTCCGGGGTTTTCCCCACACCCCAACTTTGACAGCCTACCCTAACCCCACCTTAAGTGGTACCCCTATTAAAGTTTGTCATTAAAATGACGGCAAAGGATGAATATGAAAGAGATTCTCAAATGCCTGGAGTGGGCTGCTTTTGCATTTTTATGCTGAAGGGAAGAAACCTTTAGGGGTTGCAAACACCACCACCCTCCTTGGTTAGACGAGGGTTAATCTTATTATTTTTTAACAATACAGGAATTATTTGAAATAAGTGACTTATTTTTAATCCTTTTTAACATGCCCATGAGACTTAAAAATAAGTCTCAGGATTTTAGTGAAAATGCCGCATCGTGCTCATGTTTTCAACATCCAAGGCAATTGCACGCACGTACAACGTGCGTGTAAGTAAGTACATCGTACGTGTAAGTACGGTCTCCGTACGATCACATGGAAATCGTAGGGAATTCGTACGTTGCACGCACGTTGTAAGCACCGACAACGTGCGCCACGTACGATGCACGCACCGACCACAGTCAAGTGTGACTTGCAGAAAACGCACGTATATCGTGCGCACATCGTACGAACGACGTGCGTGACGCACGACCTCCCTACGTTTGCTACGTCCTCTCTGCGTTTTTTGAAAAAACGTAGAGAACGTGGCCTCTCGAAAAAACGTACGAACAAAAAAACGCACGACGGGTTGTGACCAGCGCTTTAATTGGAAGAACTTGTTTACATCTCATGGAAAATTTAATTATCTTTCTGCAGGAGTATATGGTGAAGTGACAATTAACGCAGGCGGAGAGCGTGATGCGGATTATTCGCTCTGGGATATGACGGATATAAATAATGGCGAGTTCCAGGTAAATATATTCATTAATCCTGGTATACATGTTTCAAGTGTCCATTATCTTTAATTATTATAGTCAAAATTCAAATCAGTGTCCGATAATTTTCCAAAACAGGTGCCATGCATGATCTTCAAAATCATGCATGGCAAAAATGTGTAATAAATCCTTGAAGTGAACACTCATATTTAAGATAAATGCATGTATAATGATGAGTTCTTCTGTTCTAATGATCTTACTGCGAGTCACTATAGAATTGAGGAAATCCATTTAAACGTGTGTCTTCCGATCACTTTCCCACACAAAATCAAATTGGAGATTTTGATACCACATGAAAGCGCATATTTTTCAAAAAAAGTGCTGAATTACTAGAATATTTTGTTAACAACACTAAATATTCTATAGGTTTCTATGGGACACGCCTGTAGCATTAATTTAGCCCAATGTATACGAAGGAAATTGTATAATTTAGTTATAGGTGACGAACCTTCATTCAAATATGAAAAAGTATGTTAAATTTTTCAAAGGGCGAACAAAATAATCTTGTAAATACCATAAATACGGGCATTTCTGCGCGATTGACCATATTACTAGGTTTGCGCAGATGACGCAGTGCGCGTACAACGTGTAGATGTCGCCGATCGTGCAGAAGTACCCGGACTTACGATGCTTTCAGCGTGAATAAGAAAGTAAACCCACAATCCTTATACCTCGTTTACTTTACAGCACCATAAAATAAGCTAAAATATAATATCACCGCATTGATGACGCAATAATATTATGAAGTGACAAATGCTTCCATGTAATTGGCAAAGCGAATTAAGATGACGCAATAATCCAGAGGGTTCCTTATTACCGCATTTTATGAAGCGACAAATGCTTCCATGTATTTGGCAAAGCGAATGAAGATGACCGCATTTTATGAAGCGACAAATGCTTCCATGTAATTGGCAACGAATTAAGATGACGCAATAATCCAAAGGGTTCCCTTATTACCACATTTTATGAAGCGACAAATGCTTCCATGTAATTGGCAAAGCGAATTAAGACGATGTAAAAATCCAGAGGGTTTATTTATTACCGCATTTTATGAAGTGACAAACACTTCCAAATAATTGAATTGGCAAAAGCGAATAAAGATGACGTAATAATTTAGAGGGTTTCCCTATTGCCGCATTTCATGAAGTGACAAATGCTTCCAAGTTTCCTTATTGCTACATTTTATGAAGAAACAAATGCTCTCAAGTAAACCAATAATCCAGATAGCTTTTCCTATTGCTTCCAAGTAATTGGCAAAAGCAAATTAAGATGACACAAATATCTAGAGAATGTCCTATGCCCAGGTCCTATATAACCGCATTTCGTGAAGTAACAAAATTATGCTTCCACAGTAATTTGCAAAGTAAAATGACATGCACAATATCAAGAAACTTTCCTTACAACCACATTTCGACAAATTTATGCTTTCAAATAATTAGCTTTAAAGGGAATTAAAGATACGCAATAATCCAAAGAGTATCATTATGACTGCTTATGATCTGTCAAAAGTCTTCATGTATAATTAGCTGGAAATTGTGAGTAAAGAACAAACTATTTTCATTATTTGCATTTTTCTAATACTTGCATCTTGAGTAAATTCTTCTTCTTCTTCTTTTTGTCTGTACTGCCCAACACCTCCTAATCATGCTAATGAGGGTCAAACGAGCAGGGTTTGGACGTGCGCAATTTGATAAATAGTTAGATGTTGAAGTACTTTTGGGTTGCTTGCTTGAATGCTTCCTTGTCGGATATTATTATTATTATACTTGATATATGTTTTACAAGTCAGATATACCCTAACTGTTATACAAAATGATTTAAAATCTTTTCCCCAGGTCGTATATAACTACCGTGGCCGCTCTCAAACTCTAGAAACCGTCAATCCGATACAATGGCCAGGAGGGGCGACAGGTCCCCCACCGGACACACCAGAATGTGGGTTTGATGGCAACAGTCTAGCGTGTCTACAAGGTACGTCCTATGTATAGTTTTAAAAATGTTTGGCAATTTGGTATGATAGATAGTTCAAAGTTTGCATCACAACAGCTTAAAGAACGACAACGTAAATTCCATTGAAACCATTCTACTGACTTCTATTCCAGAGTTAGATTTTAAGGCTTTAATAGATTAGATACGTATATGTAAACATTTGTCTGAAATATAGTCAATCAGGCACAATACAGCTATTTATTTCGTAAAATAATAGGCAATAATGTCATTATCATACAATCATGTTTATTAATTGTATTACACATCATAACATTAAAGAACAAGTAAAATATATAAGATTACTGAAGGCGTGTAGAATTGACAGGTATTTTATACACAATTGGAGCATTACAAATTACATTGCAAATTAGATAATGGGGTATCTAGAGAACACTATTGTGAGGTTTAAGAAGTAACGGCTAACAAACTAACAAAACATAATTATCATGATAACTTACTTGTTTTTTCTATTTAGCATCATATTTTTTCCAGCAAGTTCATTGCTGTATGTCAGATTCAATATTTTCTACGAATAAATGTGAATGTGTTTTCTTGTGTTATACACTCTTAGAAAGCAAGGATCAAATATGAGACAAAAAGGATCAATTTTGATCCTTTTTTGGTATCAAATATGAGCTTATCCTTTAAGGATCAAAGTGATCCCAAGAAAAGGATCAAAATGCTTGATCCGAAAAAAGGATCAAATATTTCTTATAAAAAGATCTGCTTAAAAATATATCACTGGAGTGACCCTAGCAGGGCTTGAACCCACACCGCCGGCACGTATCAGTGACCATAACTACGAGACCATCGCTCTAACCACTTGGCCACTGCGAGGCAGTTATCATGCGGGGTGTAATTATCGTATTTATATCATTATTGACAACACCTGCTATGTAGCGTACACGGAGTATACGAAGCCAGGATGAAATATGAGACAAAAATCACCTTAGATCCAAACACGGTATCAAATATGAGCTCATCCTTTCCGTATCAAATTATAATCCAGAAATACGGATCAAAAATTTGATATTGTAATCAAAAAGGATCAAAATATAATGATCCTAAAAAAGGATCAAAAAGGATCCTGGTAAATTTGATCCTTTTGTATATATTGATCCAAAAAAAGATCAAAACGATCCATTTTGGATCAAAAGTGATCCTTAAAGGATCAAAATAAAATGATCCCGAAAACTACTCGTATATTTGATACCGGCCTTCTAAGAGTGTATGCTTGATTTGATTATAACTCTTCTAACCACTATGACACACATGCCTCTTTTTCCAGATGGGTTTTCTCCAACGACCATTGCTGTTATTGTGGTTGTATGTGTTGTCGTTGTGGCTCTTGGTATTAGCATTCCTGTATATCGGTGAGATAACAATTTAACTATATCATGAATCACTAAGAATCAAATTGTTCCGATCACACAAAAATGTTCTATAGTTGTAATGCTTAAATCTTGAAAACGTTATTTTAAAAGCTATAAAGTTTTTAAACATTTTACTCATGAGTCATGACTCTTTAACAATGTACTGAAGAAACCCATAATTTTATAGTATAATACAATCAAATTAAGAATAATGATGCTGCCTAGAAGACCTAATTTTGTAAATTTGCTTAATAGGATATCTTTTACTATATCATATGTAAATATGACAAACATGTCCCAAAAGTTGTCTCAAAAGTAATAATTAGTAGCAAAACGATTGTTTCTTTCTTTCTTTTTTTCAAGTAATTATGCTTTACTTGATATGATTTCTTTACCATTGTTTCACATTATCTCTAGACTATTGGCTTTTTTTTAAAACTGAATCCTTAATCTATTGCATATACATGGTTGCTCATAAAGTTGGAATAAAAATATTTGTTACCACGATATTATATAAAGGTCAATCTATGATGAAAATATCTAGAAACTTATGTTGCTGGATGTGAAATGGAACACCGAATGATATCAATTTTCTCATGCACTGGTAAAGGGGGCAAAACAAAAATGGGTCAAAAACGTGATTTTAGGTCAAATTTGATTTGACCCCGCCTTGGTCAAGGTCAGTTCTCTACTCAAGGTGAGTGGTCATATGGGATATTTATCAAATCTGACCAAAGCAACATAAGTTTACAGATATTTTCATCAGAAATTGACCTTTACATAAAAACGTGGTAAAATATTTTTATTCCAACTTTATGAGTATTTTGAATTTGATTGACCATGTTAATGCTCAACAGGAAAATGCGCCTTGATGCCGAATTGCAAAGAATGCTATGGAAAATTAACTGGGAAGAATTGGTTTTCAACGATGTCTCCAAGTCTACAAGTTCATCAAGAGCGTCATTTGTAAGTTAAACAACAATTCGATTGTCCCATAATGCATCTTGAAAGTACCGCAAATACGGGACCTTGTGACGTAATCTTGCTCAGTCTACCATATAAGTTCTGCGCATTGCGCACAACTCGACTGCGCAGTTTGCGGTACTTTCAAGATGCATTATGGGACATACGAAAGTGGTCTATCTAAATTATTACAATAAATTTAACTAAATTCATTGCATACTATCTATAAATACCAAGAAAATATTAAACAAAATTATAACGACTAACGTATATTTGAATTGACGGTGATATGTTATCTACATCATGTTCTTTAATTCTTATTGCGGAGTAGACCCTATTTTTGTTTTGTAGACTTCACTTCAAGTTAATAATTTTTATTGCGGAGTAGACCCTATTTTTGTTTTGTAGGCTTCACTTCAAGTTACAAGTTTGGAGCAGGACGAGGAGAGGCAAATATTTGCCAATTTAGCAACATACGAGGTACGTAAATTGCTAAAGGACGTCAAACTGCATAATCAGAAGGAAGATGGTCATTTGCATGAGCAGAGGAACATGCAAAGGTTTAGTCCAATTAACAGATTAACATACTATAATAAAGAGTTCAGTTGCTTCATTTCTATTTCCCATTCTGCAACAAAAATTGTAGAACACATGTTGTATTCAGAACATGTTCACGAAAAAGGTGTCCTGCGTTTGTTGTAAAATGTGTTCAGTTATACCAGATTAATAACATGTTGTGAACGTGGCCGAGCGGTTAGAGCACGGGTCTCGTAATACAGAGATTGTGGGTTCGAGCCCCGGGCCGGGCGGTTTTCGTCTCCTTGTTTCCTTGGACAAGAAACTTTACTCTGCTTGCTCCGTGTTCGGACAGTCACGTAAAGCCGTGGGTCCCCTGTACGAATAGACTTCTTCATGTTATGCAAGTACTTGTATCATTGATTGATTGATTGATTGATTGATTGATTGTATCCCAGATGACTTAAATCGAACAAACAAGGAGCATGTAAAATACTTTCCAATGATGTTCTAAATCTGATCAATTTCACTATATTGTGTAATTTCGCAGGGTATTAAAGTTTGTGTCAGATTTTTTTCCAAAATATCAAGTTTTCCGCATTGTTAATGGTTCTATAATGGTCGATTAAGAGATAAATGTTTGTTATTTTTGTTGATGCAGAACCGCGTTGTTGTAGTTAAGCGTGTGAATAAAACCAAATTGGAGTTGACTCGTGAAATTCTCTTGGAATTACAACATGTAAGTAACAAAAATGTTCAATTCCCATCCCAGGATTTCTCTATTGTAGTTCATGGTCATCATATTTTACTTAAACATTTTGAAGGTCATTTGTGAATAACATCCACGTAAATAACTATGTGCAATAAGCATAAGTTTTAAATCTGAAATGCTAAACGTTATGATGCTATCTTATTATATATCAACGTGAAGTTGGCCGCATATACATTTTGAATATCATCTAGCTTTCGCGACGTAAAGAGTCAATGTGCCACAATCCCTAGAAAAAACTGAGTGGTTTATTGTAGAACAACAATTTCCTGGTAAGTTATAATGCAACTCAAAATTTAAACCATAGAAATGCTAGGTTTGTATCAAATTGATTTCTTTCAAATTCGGTGAAATTGCTTGTGGAAATTTCTTCTAAACCTTTTTTTAATCACAGATTCGCCAGCTTGAACATGCAAATATTGTACGTTTTGTTGGAGCATGCGTGGAGCCACCCAACATAGCAGTTATAACTGAATATTGTCCAAAAGGAAGCTTACAGGTGTGTTGAGTAGCTGAGTAAAATCGCGGGAAATTTAAAGTGCATTTAGTACCATGTGTTTCCACCAGCTCTCGTTAACCTCACAAGCGAAGACCATTATAGTTTTCCTGCACACAATTACGACAATACCAGTAAAACAGCCATTTTTAAATAACGATTTTTCAAAATGAGCGGCATTTCTTGAATGCATATAAATTGTTTACCTTTGCCTCGTGTTTATTGACATAAGTACATGTACTTACGAAAATGTCGCATTTTTAGAAATTCAACCTTGTCTGATTTAATACGCAAGACATGAGAAAACATTTCGGAAAATATATGTCTTATGGTGACATTCATGCCAATTTAATTGCTAATGCTGCATTCCGTCACAAATGTAAATCAATAATATTCATTAAAGCAGAAAAAGAGAAAACACATTAAAGCAGTACTATATTGCGTTTTTCTAACTGAACGAGAGCTAATTTGATGACTTTCAACTGGTGATTTCCATGCTCAAAGTCACTCACTTTGTCAGTACATTTCCAAATAAACTAGAGTTATTATTTTCATTATGTACTCACATTGTGTTTTTACAGGACGTCCTTGAAAACGATGCTGTCAAATTAGATACATTATTTAAGAATTCGTTGATGATCGATATGTTTAGGGTAAGAATGCCTTCTCTTAAATTTCTTGATTTGTGTATTATATAATCGACTAACTTAATTATTATCTGACGTAAAAATTCAGAAACTCCAGGTTTTTTAATTAAAAACAATTTTAAATTGTTTTGTTACACGTAGGGCCTTCATTTTTTACATGGAAGTGTACTTGGTGTTCATGGTCGCCTTAGTTCATCGAATTGCGTCATTGATAGCCGTTTTGTACTGAAAGTAACTGATTTTGGATTGCACCAATTTATGGCGGGTTCTCAACATGACGACGATGAGCAGGGAGAGAAGAAGAGTAAGTGAAACCATTGCATATCATTTTGTCTGTAGGTTGCCTACTCCGAGTCTACATTACAATGTATGAAAATGGCAAATTAATAGCAGTCCGCTCCTTCCAAAGTCAGGGATCATAGATTTGGTAGGTGGCTTGATATCCGTATTCGTTATTTTGATTAAAAAACTACTGATATCCTATTGCTAGCATTTTGTTAAGAAATCCCTGACAGGCTATAATTCTGTCCACTCTTTTAGCATTAGAGAACAGCAAATTTGCTGCGAGATTCTGACGACAAACCCGGTGTTTTCGTTACTCTTCTAGCCATGAAAAAGTGGACATGAGAAAAATATTGAAAAAAGGATGTAACTATTCAATGAAAAATGCTACCACCATATATTTGATATCAATTAACCTAATTTTGAAAAGACTGAACAAAGATGTCTATGAAATTTCTTTAAAAAAACTATTTTTTGGTCAAATTTCTTGAGTTTCATAATGAAAAGTAGTAATTTTTATTTATTTTTGTCAACCCATTCTTGGTTGTTTACTTGGGTGTTATTGTTCTAAATGGCTTAAATAAGGATCAAATTTACACATGAGGTTGGTTTTTTTTGTTAATCCTGACCAGGCTTTACGGTTCAGTGCACCCAAAAAATCTTCGAAACTATAAAGAATTTGGAGGTGAAAATGTACTACTTCCGGTTGAGTCCCTGGGGATGAGAATGTGATCGTAAGCTACACCTTTAAGCTAACACTGTGCTGATATTTATACATACCGTACCACTCACCCTTTAGTATTGTTATGGGAGCACTAGAATTGCTACGAAATTCTAACGCGAGACCATCTAAACCCGGTGTTTCCTGCCATTTCGTTTTGATATTTCAAAACCACATTCCTGGTACTTACTCTTATGCACAATCAAGTTCACTTCAAAGATCGATTATCACGTTAAGTGAAACGTCAGGCATTCATTATCTGGAATAACTAATTAGAAAAAGTTGCACTGTTATCATTGTCCCGATATTTATATTCACTCTTGCAGAGTTATTATGGAAAGCGCCAGAATTGCTACGGGATCCTGACGCTAAACCAACTAAAGAAAGTGACATTTATAGTGCCGGAATTATTATACAGGAAATTGCCTTGAGAAGTGGACCATTTGAAAAAGAGAAAAGTCACATGGAAATTTCAGGTTTGTGTTCATTTGTTTCAAAATGCCGTGATAGCAGAAACATTAAAATAGGAAAAGCCATGAATTTAATTTCGGTCACTTTTTGAAACAGTAGCTAATTCAGTTACAATATCATGTTACCGATTGTTTATCATTAATTGAATTGTTAAAATATTCAACGAGTTTGCCAAAGTTCACCAGGAATCCATCTTGCATAGGTTTAAAAAATAGGGTTTTGTAAAATGTGTGATATAGATGATAGAAATCATCACACTACCATCACGGCTGTACAACTGTATAACATGTCTTAATAGGGAAGAAACTGGACACTTCATACCCGAAACACCTCATACCCGTTCAACATTCATACCCAAGAATTATACTTTTGTTATGTTTGTATGTAAAACGGGCAGTAAAAGTATAATTTTCCAAAAATTGGTTAAGAATCAATCATCAATCCAGATATATTTCATAAATGGTATATTCGGATATTATAAGGTAATATTTTGAATGGGTATATGAAATGTCTAGAAGTACAAGATACATGGCGCTATTTCGTATAGGACTGCGTCAATTTATAGATATGCAAGATGAATAATTCATGAGAAACTACAATATACAAAGAAATATATACTAAAGTAGATGTAGAAAATGATACCGTATTATAAGTAATCAGTTCACTATTACAACACCATCATTCAAATGTTCAAAAAGTCCCTGACAGGGTGATCGGATTGCTGGTCTTGCGATAGCCGCACTTTTAATTATGATTTTATCCCTTTCATCCTTTTCAAAGAGTTGCTTCAGAAGGTGAAGGCCGGTCATTCGCCGGCATTTCGTCCATTTATACCTACCGATTCTTGCAGTGATGAGGTATTGGGTTTAATGAACAGATGCTGGGATGAGAACCCCGAAGCCAGGCCTAACAGTAAAGTCCTTCTCGCGGCAGGGAAAGCCCTCAACAAGTAAGTTGATTGGCAAAGGTTGTTAATTATTCAGTGTTACAATACGTCTTCCATATGAAAATCACATAGATTTTCGAAAAAAGTCCAACAATCCGTAGTCTAATGGTTTAACAGTTGAGGAACGGACAGTTGCTTGTAGTATTATGGTGGTAATATTGACGAGAAAGTTGTCCAACAAATGCTTGGAGCAACAATTATTTGGAACATTTCAATGGCTATGGACAAAAACGTTTCCAAAATTCCCGGGGAGCACTCAACTTTGAGTTACGCGCTATGTGCCACCGAAAGACCCCCTATTTTACCAACTGTTACTCAATGACCCCCTATTTTTTTGAATCCCTGTCACTTAAACAACCTTTGTCACTAAAAGACCAGACATTTTCTAAATTTAATGTAATTTTTCAAAAACATTGCTAAAATCGTCAAACATTTCGATAAAATTCGTCAATTTTTTTTTTGCCATTTTGACTACTTTTTTTAGTTTGAAAGGCCCCTTTTTGACCAATTTGTCACCGAACGACCTCTACTTCCGTGGTGCTCGGTGGCATTCGTAGTACGGTACTTTCATATGTGAGTGCCCCGGGCCAAAATTACCTGAAGTAATTGAAGGTATATCATGGCTATTGAGAAGGGAGTGGTCAAACAATTGATATCTTGGAGTAATTTGCTTACAAGACAGTCGTCAACAATTACTTGGACTATTTCTATGATTATTTAAAGGAGTCGTCGAACAAACACCTGGAGTATTTTGATGGTTGTTGACGAGGAGTCGTTCAACAATTACAAGGAGAAATTTGATGGTTATTGACGAGGGAGTCATTCAACAATTACCAGGAAAAATTTGATGGTTATTGACGAAGGAGTCGTCCAACAATTACCAGGAGAAATTTGATGGTTATTGACTTGGGAGTCTTTCAAAAATTACCAGGAGAAATTTGATGGTAATCGACGAGGGAGTCGTTCAACAATTACCAGGAGAAATTTGATGGTTATTGACGAGGGAGTCGTACAACAATTTCCAGGAGAAATTTGATGGTTATTGACGACGGAGTCGTCCAACATTACCAGGAGAAATGTGATGGTTATTGACGAGGGAGTCGTTCAACAATTACTAGTTCCAGGAGAAATTTGATGGTTATTGACGAGGGAGTATTTTGATAATTACCAGGAGAAATTTGATGGTTGTTGACGAGGGAGTATTTCAACAATTTCCAGGAGAAATTTGATGGTTATTGACGAGGGAGTCGTCCAACAATCACCGGTAGAAATTTGATGGTTATTGACGAGGGAGTCGTCCAACAATTACCAGGAGAAATTTGGTGGATATTGACGAGGGAGTTGTCCAACAATTACCAGGAGAAATTTGATGGTTATTGACGAGGGAATCGTCAAACAATTACCAGGAGAAATTTGATTGTTATTGACGAGGGAGTCGTCCAGCAATTACCCGGAGAAATTTGATGGTTATTGACGAGGGAGTCGTCCAACAATTACCAGGAGAAATTTGATGGTTATTGACGAGGGAATCGTCAAACAATTACCAGGAGAAATTTGATGGTTATTGACGAGGGAGTCGTCCAACAATTACCAGGAGAAATTTGATGGTTATTGACGAGGGAATCGTCCAGCAATTACCAGGAGAAATTTGATGGTTATTGACGAGTGAGTCGTCCAGCAATTACCAGGAGAAATTTGATTGTTATTGACGAGGGAGTCGTCCAGCAATTACCAGGAGAAATTTGATGGTTATTGACGAGGGAGTCGTTCAACAATTACAAGGAGAAATTTGATGGTTATTGGCGAGGGAGTCGTTCAACAATTACAAGGAGAAATTTGATGATTATTGACGAGGGAGTCGTCCAACAATTACCAGGAGAAATTTGATGGTTATTGACGAGGGAGTCGTCAAACAATTACCAAGAGAAATTTGATGGTTATTGACGTGGGAGTCGTCCAGCAATTACCAGGAGAAATTTGATGGTTATTGACGAGTGAGTCGTCCAGCAATTACCAAGAGAAATTTGATGGTTATTGACGAGGGAGTCGTCCAGCAATTACCAGGGGATATTTGATGGTTATTGACGAGGGAGTCATCTGACAATTACCAGGAGAAATTTGATGGATATTGACGAGGGAGTCGTCCAACAATTACAAAGAGAAATTTGATGGATATTGACGAGGGAGTCGTCCAACAATTACCAGGAGAAATATGATGGTTATTGACGAGGGAGTCGTACAACAATAATTACAAGGAGAAATTTGATGGTTATTGATGAGGGAGTCGTACAGCAATTACCAGGAGAAATTTGATGGTTATTGACGAGAGAGTCGTACAACAATTACAAGGAGACATTTGATGGTTATTGGCAAGGGAGTTGTGCAACAATTACCAGGGGAAATTTGATGGTTATTGACAAGGGAGTCGTACAACAATTACCAGGAGAAACTTGATGGTTATTGACAAAGGAGTCGTCCAACAATTACCAGGAGAAATTTGATGGTTATTGACGAAGGAGTCATCCGACAATTACCAGGAGAATTATGGTTATTGACGAGGGAGTTGTCCAACAATTGCCAGGAGAAATTTGATGGATATTGACGAGGGAGTCTTTTAACAATTACCAGGAAAAATTTGATGGTTATTGACGAGGGAGTTGTCCAACAATTACCAGGAGAAATTTGATGGTTATTGACAAGGGAGTCGTCCAACAATTACAAGGAGAAATATGATGGTTATTGACGAGGGAGTCGTCAAACAATTACCAGGAGAAATTTGATGGTTATTGACGAGGGAGTCGTACAACAATTACCAGGAGACATTTGATGGTTATTGACAAAGGAGTCGTCCAACAATTACCAGGAGAAATATGATGGATATTGACGAGGGAGTCGTACAACAATTACCAGGAGAAATTTGATGCTTATTGACGAGGGAGTCGTACAACAATTACCAGGAGAAATTTGATGGTTATTGACAAAGGAGTCGTCCAGCAATTACCAGGAGAAATTTGATGGTTATTGACAAAGGAGTCGTCCAACAATTACCAGGAGAAATATGATGGATATTGACGAGGGAGATGTCCAACAATTACCAGGAGAAATTTGATGGTTATCGACGAGGGAGTCGTTCAACAATTACCAGGAGAAATTTGATGGTTGTTGACAAGGGAGTCCCCTGAGAATTACAAAGAGCAGCGGATCATACCTGATTAATTTCCAGAAAAAAAGTTTTTTTCAGGTGTGCAAAGGCATAACCGATTTGCATTGTTTACTATGTGATTAATACCATGATTATAGTAAACGTTGATTACAACTATACTTTTTCAGGCAAGTTTCCTGGAAAATGTCCCCATCTGCAGAGGTCTTTAGATTATATAGATAGTTATTGTCAATTGAGTGGTCCAACAATTATTTTGGAATATTGTGATGGTTATTGGCAAAGAGAAAGTTAATAGTCTGTTTATACTGCCCCATATTTTTGTCTAAATAATGTAATCCTTTCATTTTGTGGTATCTTTTAAAAGAGGTAAAAGAAGTGGAAATATTCTTGACAACTTACTTCAACGAATGGAGCAATACGCCACAAACCTGGAGGCACTAGTGGAGGAGCGAACATCTGCCTTCTTGGAGGAAAAGAAACGAGCAGAGACGTTACTTTATGAAGTCCTCCCAAAGTAAGTATTACCTTACTCTATATACATGTACACTATATAAACCTTGAAGTATGCAACAAGCAATCAGACTCTGTTACGAGATCCAAGCGTATTCCTTCCATTCAGCAGCACTGTGAATAGTGTGGTTTTGTATCGTGTAAGAGACTAGCAATGATTGATTGGGATTGACCAAGACCAAATCACTGCGTATTAATATTTTTATACATGAATCGTTCATTACTTTGGTATTATTTGTGGCCAATTTTGTTGCTACCTCATGGACAAAGCTTGAAAATTAGTTTATTTGAATATTCAGCAAGATTGAATACAGTACATTTTTTTTATTTGAAAAATACGGACCAATTTATCTCCTCGCATGGTCATATTGTTTTTTGTGCGTAAATCGGCTGCTTGTTGCATACTTCAAGATTTATAGAGTATAGTAATAGCTTGGTATTGATTTCTGACCAAATTATTGCGTAATAAAAAAATATCAAATTTCTCGCTATTTTCTTTGCCATTAGGCTTGAATAATGTCGCTATTTTGGTCGTAGGAGCATTAGGCAGCTGCTTAGGATACATTATCATAATCTAGGTGCTAACAGGTCTGCGCCTTTGGTTATTGGCTGCAAGAGACCTTGTGTAATGTGAAATGGTTCTGATGATTTCTTGTATGTACGACATATTAAAATTAATCGAGGTTTAGTAATCTTTGGAAAGGCGAATTAAAAGTGTTGAATATTATTGTAATGACTACCTCAGTAGCCGAGACCGATTTTTGCAGCCCTTCTATAGATCTAGAAAACCTGGCTTCGGGCCTGATTAGGGATGTACCCCACTTCAGTTATACTGCGTTCATAGCTGAATTCATACTCGACGCAAACGCACGGCGCACCGAGCATGTGTAGTAAAGGATTTGAGGAGTTCTGATCAATCGATATCAAAACGCAACACCGAATGCGGCACCGCAAACCGAGTTGTGGAAAGCTCAACTTTCCATTGCGTTTTCATGTCGTCGGCTGCTGCAGTCCGTTTGCGTTTGAGTGTGAATTCATTTGCGGTGAACATTATTGGAAATCATTGGAAACGCAACGCATTGCGTTTTAAGTATGAATTCAACTTTAAAGGTACTAGGTTCTTGCGTTCTGTTGTTCTCAAGTCTCCAAGTGGGATATATATTTTACAGAATCATGGTAAATATGGTGAGTATACCTTCTTTTTATAAATATTTTTACATTATACAGATCTGTTGCAGATCAGTTAAAGCGCGGCAAGGCAGTGGATCCTACCGATTTTGATAGTGTCACGATATTTTTCAGCGATATTGTGGGCTTCACATCTTTATCAGCGGAGAGTACGCCGATGCAGGTTTGTAACAAATTAATGTGACTATATACAAAAGAACAAAAGCGACAAAAACAGCCAAGTTTTGAAATTCTGTAAAATAAACACAAAAGCACATATTTATTTTAAACTTTCCAAATAATCATCAACTGAGTTGATCTGTATACCATATTAATAAAAACGGTATTGCTCTTTCCTTCTACCTCAGGCAACGAAAATATTAAATATCCCTCATATATATATATGTTCGTGAAATTCATATTTATAAGTGGTGTTGTCCAGTTGTAAAGATCCTGTCTCAAACTCATCTAGCAACAAAAACTAGAGATATCGAATCTACCAAGCATTCTAAGATTCGTGTTCTAGAGCATTAGAAGTAGGATGTTTTCCGGCGACCAAGAGGTCAAATAGAGGCAAGGTTATGTTTTTGGTTACCAATAGTGCTATTTCCTGGGTTTTTGGTCACTTTCCATTGACGCAATGCTTGCGAGTGTTTGAAATTAGTTGATCTGTAAACCATATTAATAAAAACGGTATAGCTCTTTCCTTCTACCTCAGGTCATGAATGTATTGAATACCCCTCATGTATATTCGTGGAATTCATAGTTATAAGTGGTGTTGTCCAGTTGTAAAGATCTTGTCTCTAACTCATCTAGCACCAAAAACTAGTGTTTTTGGTTACCGAAAGTGCTATTTCCTGTGTTTTGGTCACCTTCCATTGACGCAATGCTTGAGAGTGTTTGAAATGAGTTTCGATCGGCATTCTTAAGCGTTTTAAAGATCCCCCCCCCCCAAAAAAAAAAAAAATAGAGATAATATATACCATCTATCAATCTTTACCTTAAATTGAAGTTGTAAAGTAAATGCAATACCAGAAGAAACTTGAACATATATAACACCTTTCGTTATCACGAAATGCTGGGTATACATGGAAGAATCACGTATTTGTGATGGCTCAGCCCGAAAGGGGGACTTTGCGCATTTTATCAATTTTTATTTTAATCATTGCATCTGTTGCATACTTTTCTAAGCTTTAAAATGACACCTTGTTGAAATTGATCAAGGTGATCAAATTTTATAACAGAAAATTTGCTGGAAATTCTTATTATTTTCTGTCGCAGAGTCCCCTTTTTCGGAATAATCTATCACATTTTCTATGCAGGCATAAGAGAAAAAATTGTCTGGTTGACTCTATATTCAACAACTATATATATCTTTTGAGTATTTAGTATGATTATACATAATGTAGACTCAATAAAAATACTGTAGTGTTGGTAACATTTACTAACTTAAACTAAATAAGACCAATCTGTTATCTGAGTAAATGCGGTATTTTTTCTTTTCAGGTGGTGGCATTATTGAATGATCTCTACACATGTTTTGATAGTATTATTGGCAATTTTGACGTTTATAAGGTATGTTTTACCTCAAATGGCATGCAAATTAATATCCTTATTGAAGTAATATCCTTATTGGAGTAATTGTCATTGAATTGTGGTTCTTGGGAAATTTATATAAATAAAGTTTCTGTAATTAAGTTTCCCTTGTTAACTTGTTTTTACTCGACAAAGTTCTATTTTGCAACATGAATTGATTATACTCAAAGGCGATCATATTACGAAAGTTTGATCTTATGTTTGTCTGTTTAGCTTATTACATTTTACCATTCGGATTAAAAAATCACCTTGTTTAGGCTTTCGCCAAGGAAATCCAAGGTACCAAGTAAGATAAAGGAACCTTATTTTCAATAGGGCTCCAAGATGGGGTTTTTTTTTTTAATTCATTTTTGAATGCAGGAGGAAGACCTGGAGAAAAACGTGCGGAAGAGAGCATGGACTGAAAACCAAATGCACATAAAGCGCCGGGTGCGGGAGTCGAACCTGGGACCTCATTGGTGCAAGCTTAAGCTTGGTGCAAGGCGAGGGAACTACCGCTGCGCCAAGCCACTCCCCCCATTAAGATATATCTATTTTGTTATTATTTATTAGTCTTTATTTGTGTGTGTAGGTGGAGACAATAGGCGATGCTTACATGGTAGTTTCAGGATTGCCAGAGCGGAATGGTATCACACACGCAAGGGAAATATCTGCCATGGCACTGTCTTTACTACACGCTGTGGCTTCTTTCCGAATTCGACATAAACCAGATAGACAATTACAGCTTAGGGCTGGGGTACATTCAGGTATATAATAAAAACCATAGAAACAATTGTATATCAACATGCAAGTACATAGCCAAGAGCTGATACGGCCGTGTCGTAATGTTCAGGTGTACGTTCCCTCTTTTTCCTTAGATGGATTAGGGGTTGTGTAATTTTTGTCGGCGGCATTCGACAGAACGCAGATATTATGAGTCTGTCAAGAATGAAATTCAATCATCATAATTAAAGTAAACGTTTATTAAATTATGTATTTTTTGCCAGAACGGACTGAAATTTATGTATTAAATTATAGTATGTATTGCAATTATTGTATCCAATTCCCACCCACGAAATTTAATTAAGTATGTTTCTGATATCGTTTGTCAAGATGAGAGTACAGATCACAATTTAGCTAGTAGTTTCCGTAATATTTCTTCAGTGAACATGTAATAGACTACGCTTGATCATCATTGTTGATATGCTCTTGGTCTATGTAAATCTTTTGAAGGTCCGTGTGTTGCTGGTGTTGTTGGTCTTAAAATGCCTCGGTATTGCCTATTTGGAGATACAGTAAACACTGCTTCTCGTATGGAATCAAACGGAGAAGGTAGGACTTTCAAGTTTTTCTAGTATAATGAATCCTAACTTTTATACTTTAAAACACCACCACCATTACCTCAACAACAACAACGACAACAACATAAACATAAACAACAACAAATCATTACAAGGAAATCGTTCTATTACAATTCTGTATATGCAAGTTCAAATTAACGTCTATGAAAAAATAAATAAAAGGGGATCGTTACCTGTTAGTTCCTATATATATATTTCTGAAGTCCGGCTTAGCACTTTAGTGAAGATCTTCCAACATCAGGAAAGCACTTATGTGAAGGAAATTTACAACATGATAGATGAAGTATCTCTAAAAAATAACCCAAAACACAGACAAAATTGAAAATCAGACCAGCTGTTACAACATGGTGGCCAAAAAGATTTCCTTGTGTTTGGGAAAAAATGTCCCGGTAACTTTTAAAACTTGTATCAAAATGAATTTTACTGTGAAATGTGGTTCTTATTTGTGACATTTCTCAAAAACAAAGCTGTGCAGTTGTAATTTTACTGGCAAAACAGATATGAAAAGCATCCTCCAAAAATGTTAATTTACACTAATTAGCGTGAGAATGGTAGGGTCGATTTGATTTTTTTAACCACTAACAGAAGCGTATCCTAAAATTATACAATAATATATGTAGGGACGATAATAAAATCGCGTTTAAGCGTTGACGTGCAGTGTCCAAATGATGAGGCCATGGATCCCCTTGACCATTTAAAGGGACTAGCACTAGCCTTAATTCCACTCAGAATGAAAACTTATGGAAATGCTCTAAAAAAAGCTAACAAGTGTAGTAAATCCAAAAAATTACAAAAAATTACACAGAAATGTGTCAAATTGAGAGAGAAATAATTTACAATATATCATTCTGTGATGGTGGTGTGACTATCCTGTGTTTTCTAAATCATGATTTTGTACCTCAGATGGATTTACCAGATAAAAAATCAAATAAAGCTCCTGGAAATAATTTAATACATATTAAAAAAGAAACAATTTCATCAAAAATAATTTGTTTACCCATCACAGGTGTAGAAACAAGATCTTTTAAAGATTTGAAACTAGAAACACTGTTTTCCCAACATTTTTTGCGCTGGCGTAAAAAATTAAAGTTGGTAAAGAATTGCAATTTTTTCCTATATTCCTCAAAATTATGGAGAACTACTGGTAGGTTATATTATTATAAACAGGCCCGTAGCCAGGATTTTTTCAAGGGGGGTGCGGATTTTCAAAAAGTGGACCTTTTGGAGGAAAAATTTTCGTTTTGGTCGCCCCAAAACTAATTTTAGTGGTTTTGACAAAGTGGCAAGCAAAAAAAAAAAAAAAAAGAAAGAAAAGAAAAGGTTTTCAGTAGTTTTTCAAGCATTTTGCATATTTTGGTAAAAACAGCCTTCTTTTTACATGTTTTGGTGCTTTGGGTCTTCTTTTGGTGGGGATTTAGGGACTTTTTGTGGACCTTTTTTGTACATTGTCAAATTTGGGGGTGGGGGGTGCGACGCCCCCACCGCACCCCCCTGGCTACGGGCTTGGACTATAAACATGTTCTAATGATTCATGTAAAACAATATGTAGGTAAAACATTAGTGAGAAGTATCTAGGCTAGTCCCTTTAAGTGTTAACATTTGCTTTTACAAAAGACAAGGGGTTGTACATCCGATGGTAATCATTAAACATATTTGGAAACAATCATTGCGTTAAAATTAAGGGACATTTGTAATATTATGATATTGTTTATATTTGACATTTTCAGCTCTTAGAATTCACATTAGCTCCCACACAAAGAATATCTTGGACAACTTTACGGACTTTCGTACCGAGCTACGTGGTAACATGGAAATGAAGGTATTATTTCTGAAAAATTAAAACAATTTTAAGATATTTTGACATATATGTATGTACCAGTTCTACAAATGTTATTAAAGCAATCCTATCGCTGAGAATTTTTCATTCAAATAACACAAAACATAAAGATCCCAAATATACACAAAGATCATCAAAGTTGAGTGCCCCCGGGGTATAATTTTTTATTGAATCAATCTTCAGCATAATAATGGTATATTTACTTCTTTCGATTACACAGGGTAAGGGTATACAGACGACGTATTGGTTAGTGGAACAAACTACAGCGGCGCAAACAGATTGCTGACGTCGATCCGAAGAAAGCTTAAGGAAATCGTCTGCTGACGACTATTTGGTTAATGGAGCAAACACGGACGGTTGCTTACGTTGATAGGAAGAAACTCAAGCAAATCGTCTGCATAATGGACCATTGTTGACGTTTTGGAGTACATTACAGCACCAACGGATTGCTCAGTAACGTTGATCTTAAGAAAACTTTAGAAGAAAATCGTCTGCATAGTGGATTACTGACGACGTATTGGTTTATGCAACAATTCAACTTAACTTTATAAATGAAGAAGAAGAAGGAGGAGAAGAAGGAGAAGAAGAAGAAGAAGAAGAGGAGTTTCACCTTGATTTCTTGATTTATTCACCTTGATTAAAATGTTCTTAGAAAACTTCTTTTGTTTTTTGTGTCAAATAATGCATTTTTACTAAGTACTTTATCATGCTGATTATCTTGATCAATTGATGTTATTTTAGATAAAAATCGTACGGTTTATTTCATCATGATTAAGATCTTACTACCATCCCTTAAACAGCACGAATGAATTGTTCCTAATTATAGAATCTTGCTGAAACGAACAAAAAGAAAAACAGTTTTGTAAATACAGTTGTAAAGCAATTGCTAATTGGTCAACTATGTACTAAAAAACAAAATACATTTTGATATTAAT
>JXSR01S030354.1:14533-25054 GCA_000969725.1 Ophiothrix spiculata | reverse complement strand
TCTCGCTCTATCTCTAACTTTGAGCATCCATAAGCATTCATGGATCGTGTAATATCAATCCCTACTCGTCCTTCCTCTTCTTTACTTTATCACTGTTTTACAAATGAATGATTTGAGACTGAATCCTGAATTGGTACAAATTAAGATAAAAGAGAAGCAAACGATTTTAACGAACAAACAGGAACAAAAATAATAAACAACATAGTACATTTACAAAAATGAAACTTACCTTCATGTAAACCACACGTGATTCTACAATCCATTGTCAAAACAGATAAGGCCAAAAAAAAGGAACTCTGTCTCAGGTTCCTAAGGCCCAAAACCCTAAGCGCTACGCGTTTTGTTTTGTTTTTTAGTCAAAAAAGGGTATGCGCACGCGGAAATTTTTTTAATATTACGTTTTTAGGTCACTATTTTTTTTTTCGGCCGCTTCGCGCTCGAATTTTTTCCTTTTTTTCTCTCGATGTAAGAAAAAAAAATAAAAAAGTAAAAAAACTCCTGAAAACCTAAAAAAAAAAAAGAAATGCGGTAAAATTCGAATATTTAACCATATGCGCGCGGGAAGCTGAGATAGAGTTCTTTTTTTCTTTGGCCTAAGTAGGAAATTATTATGACATACGACTTCCCTTCAATTTATCATGCCTCTTTCATCAAATTGATACTTATACTGAATGACAAAGAGTTACATCAGGTGATATTGAAGCAGAACTGACAACTTAGCAGAAACAACAACAAAATCTGTATGTCATATTTCTTTTCAACTTTTCAGCATGCACTTTACTGTTACTTATTATCCATGTCAGCAAAATAAGTTTCATTTTCATTTCAGATTGGAAACCCAGCGCCAATTACTTAGATAAATATAATACGTTTTTCAAAGTCAATTTATTTGCGCCACTTCTCATAGTCTAAAACCCCATGACAAGTGTTACGCCGCTGTGAGCTATCTGTATAGTGTATAGTGTGGACTGGTAGCTCTTGTAACCCAGACGATCACATGATCACTCTGACAGCAAATTGAACGGAAACAACAAGAAAATCGTTTTTTTCCAATTTATTTATTTTCAACTTTTCTACATGCATTTCACTATTTGCTTTTAAGGTGCCCGGTACCCTATTATGGTTTTAGCATTTCAAATTTGAGATTACCATGTGAATAAAATGATGATTTCATGCTCTTTAAAATACTTTTTACCCCATCCAAATCGGATATTTGGTTGAAAAGTTATGGTCGATTTTGTTTCAAAATGTTGTACAAACCTTGATCGCAAAACAATACAAAACATAAGAATTGAATTTCTTTGTATTTTATTGTTTTTCACCCTGTGAATTTTTTAATCACTGGGTGAGGAATTGTAAAAATAGAAAATATACTTAATTGAAACATCGTATTTTAGTAGATACTTCTTAAAATTAAAGTTCTACTTAAATCAATAGTTAAATTATCTTTTTCCCGAATCTAATTAGCATAATATGCAAATTAGGTGTTTTTGAACTTAAATGCTCATTTTCTCAAATTAAGGATTTTTGGGAAAAAATCGCTTAAATTGGAAAACTAATCATTGGATTTTCATGAAACTTGGCAGAAATGTCTGTCTCAACAAGCTGAACAAACCTATGATGGCTTCTTTCAATATTCCCCCACAAGTAAAGTTATTAACAAAAATCATGTGTTTTTCTGATTTTTACCAAAAACGCTGATTTTTATACTTCCCGAGAGAAATTGATAAAAACCCATCATAGCGTTCTTAGGAAGCAATTATATTATCTGCTAAATTTAAAATCTCTGTCATTGCATTTATGTGAATGGAGTTTTAGCAATTTGAAAATCCTACATTGAAAATCAAGATTTTTGACTTTTTCACTAAAAATGGGACCTAATTAACATATTTCAATGTCAAAATGTCTGAATTACAGTTTTTCGTATCCGGCATCTCATAAGCTTTCCAAAAATGTATGGTTTGTTGGGGTTTCAATGCAAAACTAAAGTGCTACATGTGATTATGTGAACATACCCAATTTTGGTAAATAAGAGGGTACCGGGCACCTTCAGGCTGGGGTAGACCTTCACATGGCATAAATGGCATTTTTATCTAGTTGTTTGGTTTTTTTTAATGTCAAAATTAGGTCAAAGAGTGTAAACAAATCCCACCGTTACGACCAAACTGGCAATTTTTGGCCTATTTTTGGAAAAAAATTCACAAAATAAGATAAAAATCAAAAATTTGAGAAATCCTTTCCTAGACATTCGTTTATATATTCCAAAAGCAAAAAATTCAAAATTTCACAAATGCAAATTTTAGTTGCGCTTTGGACAAAAAATGCGGGTTGTTTTTTCAAAATGGACATTATTGGTCAAAAACCGATATCACCAATATGTACAGGGTAAAAATCCACTTCTAATAATGTATACTTTTATATGGTTTAGGCAATATGTTTGAGAGTTAGAGTACAAAAACCGTTATAAATGCTTGTTGAAGGTCTATCTCAACCTTAAATTCATCTCACCAAAAAGCAACTTTCATTTTCATTTTTGATTGGAAACATAGTGCCAATTGTCTGGATAAATAAAATACCTTTTTCAAAATAATTTAAGTTGCGCCACTAGGCCTACTCATAGTCTAAAACGCTATAACAGGCAATTCCTTCATGCACACATACATACGCTTAGCACCGCACTTCTCATGACTCAAGACACCTTTCTTGTACACCACACAATCTTTCTGCTCCTTCTTTTTTTGAGCATCTACCTTCCCATCAAACACTTCATCTCCCTGCATGAACACACCTTCCTCTTCTTTATCATTCATATCCACCCAAACCATATTTTTCTTGCTTTTGTTGCTACCAGTGATAAGGCTAATATAATCGTTAAGGAATTTATCATTTCCGTTCTCACCCAAATTAATCATAAGGAGATCAGCACCCAGGGTTTCACATTGCTCTTTAGCTTTTTGCTGTGATACCTTCTTACCATTAAAAAGGTAACAGGAACCTTGAAATTCGGTCCAAAATTGGTCACATTTTGGTTCTGGTGGAAAACAATCTGGACATTCACATGGAGGAGGTGGAGGACATGGAATTTGTGGAGGACAAGTCAACACCGGACATTCCTCGCATATTGGACACGGTTCTGGTAGGGGACAATCAGGACATGGTTGCGGTAAGGGACAGAAAATTGGGGGACAATCAGGACACGATGGACATGGCACAGGATCGGGACAGGATGGGCAGCTACACTGTGCTTCAGGTTGGGCAGGTAGTTGACAAACAAATGCATCTTCATCTCCGTTCTCGTCATTCCATTTCTTGCTACCCACATACATTTCAACGTAATCTTCAGTTGAAAAAAGTCCACCGTTGTTTGGTTCATTGTCTGCCCATACACGGAAATTTCCAAGGTTCCCGACATCTCCAGGTCCAGACCACTTGTTAGAATGTCCCTTTAATAGATTAAAAGTCAAAGCAAAACATGTATTTATTAGATTAGAATAGAATAGAATTACTAGTATATCATTTGACGTATGTTTAATTTAAGATCTTGACATGTCCTTTAACCCACGTCTACTGAGGCTATTGTTGTTATTTTTTGTACCACCACCCCTATTTTTCCCACCCGAACCCCCTACGTGTTTGTCTACTTGGTTTTACTAAAAAAAATGCTAGGTATATTTTCATTTGACAATACCAAAATTACCACAATCGGCCGAGGTATTCGTAATTATGACGTCACAAAGTACTTTGGGATCCTAAAATCAAAATTTATCCGACAAAATAGGTCAACATTCAAAATTTTGTTACAACAATTCTGTACTACATATACATAAAACATATTATGAATAATGGATTTCGTCAAGTTTTTACTAATAAAAGATATTTCCTGAAAATCCCTGTTTCTGATACCCTAAACAGAGTCAAATGTTTCACCATTCAATCCTCAGAAAAAAACACTAATTCACCTTTTTCTTTGTCACGCTTGTTTATAACATTATACTTGACTCCCCCGAGACACACCTGGATTGACTGGTGCATACAGCTGGTTTTGAGTGGTTTTCACTCTTTTTCGAGTGAATAGGCATTCACTCGTTTTTTCACCCTTTTTACATTTAGAGAGTACACACCTTCAGTACACACGCTGTGTACATCAAAACGATCGCAAAGGAGGTTAAAGAGATTACATCAATGCTTTTAGTTAGTTGCTTTTGCGTTTTTATGCAATTGAGAAACCTTCGAGGTTACAAACCCATCTTCTAAGTAGACGAAGGTCATTATAAATCATTCATGCTTTACAATGCAAATCTGCGATACTTCGCTACATCAGTGATGAGATTTGTGCACTTTATGAAACCCAAAAGATATGGTAATTTATTTTATTTCTAACTTTTATACGTACCTTATCAGTAACGCCGATCCAAAAGTTCTTGAAATTGTCACTGTACTCTCCACCTGCTGACATAGCCGCTGCCTCGTACACCTCGTTGTTTTTGGCATATGAATTGATGAAAGGCAATGTACCACCTGGGCCCTGTTTACGGCATTCTGACAAGGCTTCGCTCCATGTACCACTCTTACAGAAATAACGATAACACATATCGCCACTTTGCACCCATCCGTTGCCTGGTGGGCATCTGTTCAAAGAAAACTCTGCCGATATTTGACACACGAATGCTCTCTTGTCGCTGCATTTCAGATTATTCCATAGCCGATTTGATTTATAAACATGAACGCAATTTTCAGTGTTGAAATTGTTGGGTTCACCTGCTTTCCATTTACTATACGAAATCCTTTTCCCGAAAGGATTCGACCATGTTTTGTCATGACGCAAATCGGAAATACCGATCCAGTAGTCACTTCCTGAATCAGCTGCCTCAAGGACCTTATTATTGTCAGCCTCAGATGTCACAACCGCTAAAGAACCATCTTGTCCAAGCATTGAACACCTCTCTTGTGCATCATACCAACTTAACTTGCTGTCAATGTACTTGAGGCAAACTTGATTGTATTGGCGCCAACCGCTCGGGCATTTCAGCTCATCTAACAAGTCTATGGATTGAGGCTTAACCTGACAGATAAACGGATACTTTGAACTTCCAGATGCATCATTCAAGTTCCAATCCTTTCCATAGATGCTTACGTAGCTCTCTTTACCCCCTGAGTTGTTTGGCTCGCCTTTACGCCAATTGAGACTTTTTACGTCGTTGCCGTCTGCGCTCTTCCATTTTCGATTATTGCCTTCGGCAGTGATACCAGTCCATAACCATTCAGGAACTTTGATGTTATCTTTGACTGTTTCGCGTGCTTTTTGTCTTGCAAAGTCACTGTCAAGAACTGCTAAAGAACCCGCAAAACCTAACGAAGAGCAATACTTTTGAGCTGCCTTCCAAGTCAATGCTCTATTAACGTAGCGGTAGCAGGTGCCGGAGGCTACTACCCAGTCGTTACCAACTGCTCCAGGGCATTCCGCTGCTAATGAGGTTGCAACAACCAGAGAGACCAGGAAACAGACAATTTGTATTGCCATGTTGGAAATTTGAATTAAATCTCCATATACTGCAAAAGTATGTGGAAATAATGTGATTGGAAAATTTTCTCCCGGTTTAAATAAAAACTGATTGCTTTGTTAAACCACATGGTACCCTAAATTTATTTACACAAAGTTCAAAACACATGGCGGTTTGAATTGTTGATTCGCCGTTGACGTAGGATGTTATCATTTTCGTAACTTTGCATAAGTAATCGAATTTGACCCTCAAATAGTGCTCTATTTCTGCAGTTCCAAAGTTGAAAAAATTAGCCTATGGCAGCTTCTCAGGTTGCCTTAGCCACGCATATGACACACTTTCCTCAAAATTGGTTTTTAGCTTTTTAAAGTTTATACTTCTTTTGTGATTTCAACTGTCAATAATATGAATAACTGTATATTTTGAAAAAAACATATTTTTTTTTCGTTTCGGTTGTCTCCCACGACCCAAATAGAAATAAGCTTTTTAATGCAGGTTTGTTGGGTTATCTTTGATTATTATTCAATGCAATGCTTCTTTCTAAAGTTCAATATTTGTTTGTTTTCAATGTTTTTTTAACTATTTCTTAATGGAACTTTACAAAATCCTATCAAATCTCTAGAAGATTATCGACTTTTGTTTAAACGATAAACGTAGCAATAAATAAAACGTTGGTAAATTTGTCTTACGCCTCAGTTGGTATTTCGACTGTCGGAATATTGTCGAAGTACGAATAATGTTTTAGATGTCTGTGCAGATCATTATAAAAAGAACCAAAAACAGTAAAAAAAAGAATATTTCGTTAGACGAAAATATGTATTGCTTTTTGTTTGTTTGTTGTTTGTTTGTTTTTTTCTTATTTAACCTGGGTAACTCAGTCAGATTCTATCATGTAGCTTCTGTTCTTCCCTGAGCCCCAGGGGTACGATACCAATTTTTATTTACAAACAACGTTTTACGTCTAGGGAAATCAGTCATTACCTGAAAGATCTGAGTAGACGGAACAATTTTACTTTTCGCCGTTTTGCAGTCAAGTGGATTAGGTGGGGTTTGAACCCACAAATCTATTCAAGCATAGAATCATAAGTCCGGAGATCTAACCACTCGGCCACGGAGGCTTTCATTTTACAACTTTCATTGCCAAATATTGTAAAATCATTTGTTTTTATTATTTTGGAAAACATATTCCTATAACAATTCTTTATTTTTAATTTACTATCAAATATTATAAATGTGATTAAAAATGTGAACTTGAAAGCAGTGATGTCATAAAGATGTATTTCACTACATGAATATATTTTTCAGTGTTTTGACTGATTTCTCTTTGCAGTATATATCAATAGTATTTAATCATGTATAATTGTTGTTGTTTTTTCTACAGGGACCCCTTTGGAAATAAGTTTTTGACTTTAAGGGTTATCCTTGGCATATATTAGGTCAATTCTTTTCAAATTTTATATGTGTATATTGTAAAGATTTATATATTATGTGCAATTGTTTATTGACTGTATATATGCTGAATCAAATCAAATCAAATCATATACTGTAATTTTTACTATAGTTTGTAGATGCTCGTAGAATACGATAAAATGGCATAAAAAAAGAAAAGATCAAAGTGGGAACAAATTCCAAACAATACCTATTGTATCCACATATATTCGGGTTTTTTATAATTGCTTTGAACAGGCTTATTTTGTTGCATCTGATGATTTACTTGGTGTAAGAAATTCTCCAGCAAGGATTTGAATGTCATTTTTGGAAAAAAAATGAGAGAGAACGTGACGAGTGTTGGAAAGAATGTAATCGTACTGCCTGAAAAAATGCATTATGGTGAACACATTTAGCACAATCAGAAGAGTAAATATTTTCAAACGCAAATTGGTCCATTAGTTATACAAAAATATTTTATGTGGGTATGTTTGAAAAGTACTATTTGTACTTAGATTTGTATACTCAACCCGGATATATATAAAATATGTTGGTTATAAACTTCATCGACAACACAAACAGATGTTCACCCTAGTTCTCCCACTAATGTGTCAGCTACCATTTGTTAAGGGGTTTTCTCAGAGATGCAAATACTCCATTTATTTTCTTACAAATTTAGTATTTGGTAGATTTATTTGTCCTGATAACGAATCTAAACTATAAAATATAGGCCACTGTGCTCGTTGTTGAGATACAGGCATTTCAAAAAGTACATGTTTTCCCAAAAAATAACCCGATTTACCATACAAAGTATAGGGAAAAGCCCAAAACGTCGATCATTATGTGCTTGTAAAATAGTAAATGCTCCATTTATTTTTCTAATTTTTACATATGTTAAAGCACTTTTTGCGCTTTTTAAAAAAATATGGTCATCAGGTTAGTTTTCAAGAAACACGACCAAAACTGGCATTTTTTAAATAAAATTTGATTACTTTGATGGCACATCTGCGTCTGCATAATTTCCTGCGTATATATTACGCAGCTATGCGGTGCATGATTAACCAAACGCGTTAGTAAAGCATGCGTTCATTGAATTTGCGCACGCAAAATGGATGCAAACATATTTTTTTTTGGAGTTTTTACTTTTTATGAAAAAAATCGTTATCCCGCAGTCGTAAGCAACTGCATCTCTGAGAAAACCCCTTAAGTGATACCACAAAAGGAGTGTGAAGTCGCCAATTTGAGTTCAGAGATACATAGCAATATCGACATCGACCGTTCAGATAAAATAGGCCTACATTTTTAATCGTTAAAAGATAAAATAGTTTCCACTGCATTTGTAAGGACTTGCACCATGGCTTCTGGTGTGAATTATTCATGCATTACGAAGCACGGGGACTTCCACTGCCAGGGGCGTAACCAGCTTTGAACGTCCGGGGGGCAAAACTCAAGAGGCTTCCCGATTTTTGTACTGGCTTTAAAAAAATATTAACGCGCGCGTAGCGCGCGCAATTTTTTTGGACAAATTTGTTTATTTTAGCTAAAAAACGCCTATTTTGGGATGAAATAATAGTTTCTTCCTTTTTTCTTTTCTCCTTTCCCTTTTCTCTACCTTCTTTTTCTCTTTTCCTTTCCCTTTTCCCTCTTCTTTCCCCTTTCTCTTCTCCCCTCTTCCTTTTTTCTCTTCTTCCTCCCTTTCTTCCCTTCTCATTTTTTTGCTCTCCTTCCCGATTTTTTGGGGTCCGGGCAAGTTGCACCCCCGGCCCCCCCCCATTGGTTACGCCCCTGACTGAGCCACCCGGGCAGCCTTGAGATAATGAACTGAAATGTAAAACATATACATTACAATGCCGTATTTTTCTTTATTTTTAACATAAAACTTGCAATTTTTACTTTGATGGAATGCTCAATTACAAAAGAATGTAGATATTAAAAACAGCAACACAGAGCTCAAAAGGGGTGATTTCGGACAACCCTGGGTTTCACAACCCTGGGTTGTCTTCCACCCCGTCTTCCACTTATTGCTTATGTTCTATACGTAGAACACACTATTACTAGTAGAGCATATGTATATATAAATCGTTAAATCAAAATTTTACAGCTTATATTAGTTTGTGCAACATAGATTTACTTGTATAGTATTTTAGCAATGGCTTAGAAATTAATCGTAAAACAAAACACTTCATAATCACTCTTTATATATCTAAGAATTATGTCAAACCATATAAAATGCTTATTTTTTCTTTATATTTTTCTTTATAAGAGCTTAAATATACGTATGGGAAAAATTATATAAACATGAACAGATTTCCTACATATTGGTCATATAATTATATTGTTCAATATTTATACGCATAAGATACAGCAAATATTAACATTTGTTTTTGAAAGTGCACCGTATGCCTTTCAATCAATGTCTAGTTCATGTTTAATGTGTTAGCATATTTAAACAAAGTTTCAAAGTACACATATCACAAAACAGGTGATGAGTGCTACTGTTTTCATGATCACGTCTAATTTTGTTTGGTGTTCTATATAAAAGCAAAGGACATCCAATCTCTATCGCAAAGAAGAAAACCATCATTCCATCTGAAATGCGTTCAAATAATGGAAAAACTGAGGACGAAATGAAAACGGCTTCGTAATTCTACAAACAAATGCATGGTTCACAACAAATAATTTACGTTCAGGCCCTAAACAAAATGAAAGAACAAATATTAAGCGCGATTAATAATATGTAATTGGCAAAGGAATGTCACTTTGGAGATATTCAAAATTTAGAAGTATGGCCCAGTAACCAAGATATGACAGAATTAAGTTTTGCAAAATTTGTTGCAAAACAAAGCAAGTTTTGCTTTGCATTAAAATCCAGTGACAGATTACTGTTGTTTAGCAAGATCGTTGGTAAACTATTCTTTTTATCTCAGTTTTGTGAATTATACCTTATTTATACTGATGATATGACACTTATTACGTGCCACAATTACCTTATTTAGCTTTGATGATAATTATCATATGTAGTGGCCATACTGAAAGCATCCTTAAAAATATTTTGGACGCCTTTTGGTGGAAACATCTGTTTCTTTTCTCATCACTAAGATGACACTTTTGAAATATGTTTACTATGGAACAAATGGTCTCTAAAAACACGTACGATTTTTTTTACAAATCAGGACTTTAAAAATAACTTGACACGTTCTACAAAAAACAAAGTTAGAATTTTTAAATAACTTGACACGTTCCACAAAAAACAAAGATAGTAAACAGAAAAAAGTCAACAGAAAAAAGCTAGCATCTGTGTGTGATGTAATGGTGCACATGTGTCGAAAATCAACTGGCACTGCCACCGTCACCGCCATCTGTTATCGCCAACATTAAGTACTATAAACTTGAATAAAACCAGTAAACAATTAGTACGTGCTCTAACTTCCATCCAAAGCAAAGTAGTGTGAGGAGGTTTCCTATAATCCACAATGGCAATGCAAATTGTCTGTTTCCTTGTCTCTCTGGTTGTTGCAACCTCATTAGCAGCGGAATGCCCTGGGGCAGTTGGTAACGACTGGGTAGTAGCCTCCGGCAACTGCTACCGCTA
>JXSR01S030353.1:6448-25928 GCA_000969725.1 Ophiothrix spiculata | reverse complement strand
ATTCGCAGTATCGGACTGTGAATAAGAAGATGCCGATGCCACCTAAATAAAAATTCACAGTATCTGCAGTACTGCGAATAGTAGACGAGCTGCCTCTTATTTGTAGTACGATACTGCAAATAGGTTAGTTTTTAGCTAGTCTCTTGTAATACTTGAAATCCTCGATCGCGAAACTACTAGTATTCGTGCAGATACATAAAAGTCTAGCACTCTCTGTCAGAGGTCAGCAATCAGAAGTCATCACATATGCACATTCTTTTTTGTATGTATATTCAAAAAAAAATAATTCAAAATTCTTGAATTTGAATGAAATAAATGGAACCGGAAGGTGTACTACCTTTATAGTTACGACAAGGTTCAAAAATCAGACCCTGATTTCACTGCCAAAAGTGTGAAAAAATTATTTAGGGGTGAAAATATTTTCAAGAAATGTTGAAATATATCATTTCTTAGGTAAAACTGTCTGTTGTTTCTGATTATGTAACCCAGAATATTATTTCTCTTATCATTTTTTCGGAAATTTATGTTTTTGTCCATTTTTGGTCAAAAATGGGCACTTTTCAGTGACAAAATATTTTACCAACCATGGCATATTGCCCTGTGCACCTAAAATACATTGGGATATTAATGTGTTAGATTATGTTTTGTATAATTTGTACTGAAATATTTCAAATACAACAGTTTTCAATCAAATCAGTTACATCGTTTGCTTGTACTGGTCACTCAAAATCAATGTTTCGTGTGACAAAAGTAGGCTGAAAACCCGGTGTTTTTCCTTAAAATCGGACAAAAAATCAACATAAAATCTGATAGGAAGGTTCTACAGACTTCATTTACCCCTCATTTTACGGGTAAATTTGTAGTCTTTTAGTACATAATACTGTTGAACACATTTAACTCTTTTAAAGTGTAGAAAAATGCATATATGCTACCCCTACCCCTTGATTTTTCAAAGTGTGAAAAAATTATGGTCATTTGTTAAAAAAATTTGCATTTTGTTATTTCAAGCCCTTAGGCCATAAAAATCAAAAGGAATATGCTCAAGACTGTTGCACATGAGGCTATTATATTTATTTTTGCTCAACTTGCTTTTGCTCAACTTGCTTAATAAAAATTGGATTTGTCTGTTTTTACCCCATTTTCGACCATCTCGGCCCTGTATTAGTCAATGGAGGAAATTTCAAGATTAAGCATTTTTGACTTCATATTTGAATTGTGTGTCATTCTCTATTTAAAGAATTTTTATTTTTCCCATTTTTGGCAGTCAACTCGGGGTCAAATCTCGAACCTTGTCTTACGAGTTTTAATAAATATTAGCAAACAACAATTTTTATTTTATTTTTTGAATCATTTATTTGTCAAATTTTCATGAATATATTTCGCACAAAAAACACTTCTCACCTCACATATTTTGCATTGTACCATTTATCTCAAGATCTGGAGGTCATACTTACATTAATACTAAAAAAAAAAAAAAAATTAAATCCGACCGTCCGGTCCTCCCGTTTTTTGGCCTGTGAGGGCAACACAACAATTTTTTTTTTTGGCCTAATGCACAAAACAGGTGTTAGAGGAACCCAAATTATAATGGTCTGATATCCATCAGAAAAGAAATGTGACCCGGCCAAGGAATTTTTATAGGGGAACCGGTTTTCCCCGCCATCTTGTGACGCTCACTCTGGATATATTCAGAGTTTGGCCCAATATCCAGGCAGATCGCGTAAATCTTCACTTGACGCATATACAGCATTTGCATTTTGTTTCATGTGCAAACTGTGTCTGCGTTTCAAGTAGCGTGTATTGCGACTTGTTATGATCAAAGTACGCCAATTTTTCCCCTAATCCGTTGCGAAGACTCTCAAAGTGAGGCACGCGTAGCCGTAAAATGCAGGAGGTACAATAACTCACCCTCCATGAGCGACAATCCAAGATGGCCGCCTTCCCATAGGATTTACATGGCAGTGAAATCAAAATGGCGGAGAATACCAGTTCCCTATAAAAATTCCTTGGAGCTGGGAGATCAAAACATGGCACCTTATTGTAACCCACATGTTTCTCATTTCATGGCATCGATACCATCAGGTTAAGCTATACTTTAAGAAAAATACTTCTTTTAAGGGTGACCAAATATCAATTGATATCTTGTACAAGGTGGACTAGTTAAATCATGAGGCCATTTTAATTTGTTGATCACCAATAAAAAGGAAAATTCAATTTCAGGTGTGTCGAAATTATATAAATACAACATGGCATGAGAAAGGAGTATCCCAAAATACCTGTCCCTGAATTTTGGGATACTTCTCCAAATAACCATGTTGTATTTGTTTTACTACACCTCAAAATAGTAAAAATAGAACTAAATAAATCTTAAAGTCAACAAATTTGGTACTTTGCCGTGAGCCATGCGATAGTACCATGCGGAAGTTTTTACTACTTTCCCTGCATGTGTGTAAAACATACAGGGGCTACGCGTAAACGAATACCCACACGGCTGTACGTGAGTGTTAACGCACACGCGGGAAAGTAGTCAAAAATACTTTTTTATGCGTCTCTGCTATTTGACCAATAAAAAGACTGTATTAACTTATAAATATTCAAGAGGTGTAGTAAAACAAATTTGTATACACCTCATTACTCTCATGCATTAATGATTCAGGTCCTGAAAGTTAACTGCTTATAAACCTGTAGAGTTGGAGCAAACAGTTAACTGCAATATGAATGAGCGTTCTGAGCAATCTACTCAATAATGCATACCACCATTACATAAATGAAATGCCTTAGTTTTGCTAATAACATCATTTTGTTAACATTACTAAAAGTAGAAATTTCGCACAGCTCAGTATATCTAACAGATCACACAGCCCGGGCACACAGCTTACTGCAATTCAAGTCAAAATTATAGTTTTTCTTTTAACCTAAACAATCGCATTTTCATGTACATTAGAATATTTGACAATAATATAGATTCAGTTCAAACTTTGGTTTTTTAACCCTTCTATCCAACACTCTTCATAGAACGAACATATGTCTCTACAGATAATTTGCAAGATAACAATATATGGCACCAACATGAATACAGGAATGTAACACTGAACGAAGTCCACACTTCCGTACCGAGGCCAAATGAAGTATCAGTACTCCTTTTTGCCTGGGTATGACATCATGGACTTGGATCAGTGTTGCATTACTGCACAATTGAATGTATTCCATTAAAGCTGGTTTCAGAGTTGCCTGTTGTGTTGTTGTACGACCAGCATGACGTCAAAAATTTAAAGTGTGCAAACTCGACCTTGTTGCATCTCGAAAATTTTACTTGCTGTACGACCAACACGATAAATCGATTACCTTATCGTGATGGTCGCAACAACACTATATTTTGAGTTGAAATAAATTCAACTTTTCTTGCGACAGACCATTGTGGCAACATGCAAATGTGTCGTACTTCATTGCTACAACTCAAAATTGCAAATGTTTGGTCGTCTGTCGCAACATCGTGTGCCGCAACAACAGCTACTCTGAAGCCACCTTAAGAGTTATTTTCACATACCTATGACAGAACAATTTATTGTCTGGGAGTATAAATACCACACTGCCGCAAGGTCAAAATTACAGTGCAAAGGTTTAGACAATGAAGTTTTACAATCAATTTCAAAATAAAAATTAACTTCAACTAAATCAAACTTGAATGGCATTCATTGACTATGCAACTTCAAAATGTTTTTAAATTTACCTGCATGGTAACTTCAAGATTTGGTATCAATTTTGATTCAAGAATCAAGCACACTTATGTGTACAGTATGTTGTTAAAAATGATTTTTGATTTTGACCCTGCAGGGCTTCACATAAAATGAAAGCTTCAACTATCGCTAAGACCTGCTCTTTTTAAGTGCACGACGACAGAGCTGAAAAAGTTCTTGTGAGTACATTACATTGGAAAGGTTTAAAACTGTATCCTAGCATTTCAGAAAGTCTCTACAAAAAGTTTTTTTTTCAGTGCCAAGCAGCATTCCACAGAAAATATGTTTCACAGCTTTTACTCATTATAGAAATTTGAACTGGTTTTAAACCATTATTTGCATGGTAACTAAAGGTTTAATACGAGATTGAATTCGAGATATAAAATGCAAATTTCTGATTTACAGTGATTTTGTTCCTGAAAAGCTTCATCATCTATAACGAAGTAAGAAGAGGATGGCATGCATGCATAAATGAACAATTATCAAGCAAGGCATATCGATGCCCCTTCCCATATCAAAATCTTGTCGTCTCAAATCATATTGCAATAGTTTATTTACAAATTTTGACATTTTAATGCGGGGCCCCCTTCAAAATATGGTATCACCAATACAAATCAAGAATATGAAAGAAATTTTGAGAAAAAAGTTGCATAATCCCCCTGTACACACCCTTTGATAATTTGCTGACAAGGTTTCCGAATTTGACAGGTTTTAAGTAGCAGACGACGCTTTGTATGTACAAACATACAATATATTGTACATAAAATCAATTTTAAACTATCCAATATCATTTTTAACAATTAATCATATGTAAAAGGCATGTTTAAAGGCATAATTGTAATTTTGTAGGCAAGGGTAACTTTATTTTTTGCTTATAATGAATACCAGCATACAGCTGTGAAAAGGCTTGAACAGGTATTTCCATAAAATAACAATTATGGCAAGGGTAAATGTATTGTAAGGGAAGTAATAAAGTGCATAGAAAATAATATCTGACCAGCAATAGCTTGTACATTTCAAATATACATTGTTCTGTGTTTTGCAGCATACCTTGATATTCTAGACCATTAGGCCTAATGATTTAGATCATGGTGATTAATCAAAAATGAGACAAAAATTTCCCCCAATCATGGTGAATAGTCAAAAATGATACAAAATTTCCCCCCAACTTTAGGCCAATGTGTTTCTAATACATTAGATAAGTTCTTTTTATGCTACATATGGTAATTTCAGGAGTTCTTTTCGGATCTGTTCATATGCTGAAGATCATGAAATTACACTACGGTATTATTTTCAGGCAATGTACAAGATTGTTTGTATGTCCTATCCCTACAACCCTTGTAGATGATTCAAGTTATGTGAAATTTTTAGTTCCAAGAATCTGGAACATGATAAAAATTGCATGTTCAGCAATCAATTTTATATCCTATTTATCAACCTTTGTTCTCCAAACTTGATAAAATGACGAAAAAAACTTTTAAAATAACACCTTTTGCCTCAAAAACACTTTGTTTTATTTGTATTGAACACCTTTAACACTATCTTTCATGTATCATGTCATTTCAACAAATTTCTGAACTTCATATAATATCACCTATACAAATACATGGTGCTAGTCTTCCGAATTCGGCAACCTCATGCCAAAACTTTCAGAGGGTATGTACAGGGGGGTTCCTGAACTCAAATTATTTTGTCTTTGTCATATTCTTGTTTGGTAGGGTCTACTACATATTTTAAGGGGGGCCCCCACAAAATTTTCGATTTATCACACCCCCTTAATTGCAATAGGATCTTTCTGCTTCTTACAATTTTATGATGCCCTTTACTATAACCTAATCTATGACTCAAAGTAACCACACATGTATTTTCTAGGCTGTAATTGGTTAAAATCTGTGGTTTGTGAGAAGCATTCATGCATGCATTGGTCCATCTCAAACAAATTATGTGATCATGGGAATACATCTCCAGTTTTTAAAGAAACATATTTAGTATACTATGTAAATCTTGAAGTATGCAACAAGTAACCGATTAACGCACAAAAACCAATGACCATATGGGGGAGTAAATTAGTCCATATTTCTACAAATCATAACAAGCTCAAGGTACCAAATCTTGCAGAATATTCAAATGAATTTATTTACAACGTTTGTCTACGTGTTATGAAAAAAAATTAGCCCAAATAATACCAAAATTATAAAGAATTCATGTAAAAATATATTAATACGCAGTGATTCTGCCTTAATCAATCCTAATCAATCATTACTAGTCTCTTACACAATACAAAACCACCAGTTCACAATGTTGAAGAATACAAGGGATATGATATGGATCTTGTAACAGAGTCTTATTTCTTGTTGCATACTTCAAGGTTTATAGAGTATAGTCAGTGATTGAATTTTACAGAGGCATGATGATGATCACTTCTACAATATAGTATTGATCATGCTGAATGCCAATGTGAATTCTTGGAATGTACTCACAGCTGCATCCAGGCTACAGTCAGGCTACAGTCTATTTGAGTATTTCTTTTCCTTTAGTAAAGCTATGGAATGACTACGCTGATACCCTCAATGTCGGCGCTTCACTGTAGGGCTCAAACTGCCAAACATTGCAGGTAAATTAATGGCTGATCATAATTAATCAAAATTTTGACCAGTAGAATTACACACCTTGATTGCTCCCTCGCCGTATGTAACTACACGACATTCATGAGGAAAGATTTGGTAAGGTGCTGGAGCACAATTAGGCCACAACTTTGTGCGGCTGGCCGCAAACTGGCCATAGCCTTATTTTTCCAAATGGCAACCATAGGCTTGATTATGCACCTCTAAATAATTTCAAAACATGTAATGAATATTATACAATAATATTGAGGTGATAAATCAAGCCTATGGTTGCCACTTTGGTAAAATAAGGCTGTGTTCAGGTTGCGGCCGGCTGCACAAAGTTATGGCTAATTGTGCTCCAACGCCTCTAAAAGAAGTTGACACAATGGTGATGTTCAAATGCGCAACTTCTGCATGAGGCACCACATTTTCAGTGTGAAGCAAGAAATTCGCCCAATCACCAATGTGCCACGCATGTAATATATTTGATGCTCAAATTTCGTAGGCCAGCATATGGAATGACCAGCAGTTACTTAACGTTGGCTTTCTTTTCTTACACACATCTGATATGAGTACATCTTAATTCCTACTTCTTTGTTACAATGGATAGATGCAGCAACATAAAATAATTTGATGTCATAGGCATTCACAATATTCATAAAACAAGACAATAAAGGATACAAACACAGGCTGAGTCATGGGGTCAGTCATCGTTGAGTGTGAGATGTAAGTGAAGATATAATGCTTTGGCGGTCACTAATGATAGTTTTTTCTTCTTGAAATCAGTTGGCTTTTTGTACCTGTAAGAAAAACACAAAAAAATTCACCATTCATGCACACTGATATTTTAGATAGGTTTTTCAAAAGGAATTATTTACTTCCTATATTTTTCATATAATGTGACCATAAAGAAAGGCAGAAAGAATTCTTTAAGCTGATAGCCTAAGGATAACCCCCAAAATCCTTTAATGAAGCTTATTTCCACTGGAGTCCAAGCTCTTCCTTTAGTCAGTTTTAAATTGCAGGAGGAACACCAGATTACCAAGAGAGGAACCTGTGAAAGTAAGTAATACGGTACAGACTGAAAATCAAATGCAGTGCCAGGACCAAGAATTGAACCCAGGACTCACTCGTACAAAGCAAGGGACTTCCGCTGCCCCAACCTGCTTTATAGGTAAAAGAAAGATCACTAGGAAACCACCTGTGTTTTGACCATCCCCCTCCATCCCCCCCTCCTCCTGACAAATTGAGGCTAGGTTATGGACTTGTGCAAATTGCACATGTGCATACGGCCAGCATACAGAGGTCCACTTAAATTAAATTTACAGCATGTGTATTGCCATGTTTTGTAGAATTGAATATTATAACACCAGTGTGGAAGATTTCCTAACCTAGCCAAATTCTTATTCATTTTTCATATTGATACAATTAAGTCCTGTTTAAAGCAGTTAGTTCCCGCTAAGGATTTTGACCAAAGCGTCAAAAAAAGAAGAAAAAAAACCATCTCGCCATTTAGTCTGTGGGAAAAACCTTGATTTTGGGCTTGACTGCAAAATGAAGTCTGCACAATTGTTCTGGAATGATTCTTAGTCTTTGAGACCCATAGATTCCAGAACTGAATGATGCAAAATCCGCATCATTGAGCATTTTGAGAAATCCAAGATAAAACAAAATGGCTACCAAAACAAGGGGTGATATTTCAAAATTGGTCAAATTTTGTTCAAAACCACACCAACATGTTCCTCTCATCACAAAGAAGCAGAAAAAGTATACTTTTACCTATGTCTGAAATATGGTTCTGGAGTTATAGCCAAAAATGTGAAAGGTCATATCAGAGGTCAAGGAACTGGCCCTATGGGAGTCCAAAATTTCAAAAAGTAATAGTTTAAAGTGCATCAGATCAGTTTTTGCTATGGTTACAGGTCAAGGAAATCTTTGTGCTACAGACACCGATGCAATGGTAAATATGGACTTTGTTTTTGCCTGCTACCATGGCAACAATTGACCTGACACACTTCAAACTATCACTTTGTGTAGACACTTTTGCAAGAGGAACAGTTTAAGACCAATTTGAACAAAATTGGACACTTTTGAAATTTTGGACTCCCATAGGGCCAAATCCGTGACCTCTAATATGACCTTTCACATTTTTGGCTATAACTCTAGAACCATATTTCAGGCGTAGGTAAAAGTATACTTTTTCTGCTTCCTTGTGATGAGAGGAACATATCGGTATGGTTTTTAACAAAATTTGACCAATTTTGAAATATCAACCCTTGTTTTGGTAGCCATTTTGTTTTATCTTGGATTTCTCAAAATGCTCAATGTTGCGGATTTTGCATCATTCAGATCTGGAATCTATGGGTCTCAAAGACTAAGAATCAGTCAAGTACAATTATGCAGACTCCATTTTGCACTTTTTCTTTTTTCCCACAGACTAATTGCCAATTTGGGAAAGATCACTTCAAAAATGAGAGTAATTTTGAATATAACCTAAATAAAACTGAAATAAGTGAACAACATTGTGTATAAACAAAACCCTATTTTTAACTTTTTGTTTTGGGAACCCCTTGCACCAATTTTTTGAGCTTCTGCACCAATTTCGTGACAAACTGCCTTAGCTGGAACACTGGTTTAAAGCCTATTTAAGAATAAAAGACCAATATCTGTGACTTACAATTCTATAACACTATGTCCTTGTTTGATCTCGTCCATCTCCATGAAGGCAAAACATTTAGTACTGACGTGCTTTTTCTTAGGTTTGTAATGTTTTAATTCAAAGAAAATAGCTGTTCCTGTAGTGGACAAAATCAAATGAAAAATAATAGATATTAAGAATGAATGTATGTTTAGAGAATAAAAGATAAGATATATTGTTTTGCCTGTCATCTATCGTCTCATAATGGATGGGCGTACATTATTTTGAGTAATGGGTGCCCCCGAAGGGGGTGCCCATAACGAAAAAACAATGCACGCCTATCCATTATGAGACAATAGATGACAGGCAAAACAATAAATATTATCTTTTATTCTCATTCTTAGTCAAAAAATTTAAACATTTTATTATTAAAAGAAAGATACCATGTGATGCCATGTACCAATCAGCAATTTTCCTTGTTCACAGTGCTTTCTTTAGAGAAATTCAATAATATTGAAGGCTCTTATGTCAACTCACCTTTCGGCATTTTTTGTAAAGGTTTTTGTATTTCTACATCTACATCAAATATAATGTAGGGTTCTTCTCTTTTGATAGCTACAGGAGTGTCTTGAGATTTTGTTACATCAACACCAGAGGAATCTGAAAAGAAGTGGGAACATGTGTAGCACTCATTATAGAGAGAAATGATGATGTTGCTGATTAGTGACAGGTTTCGGAGATGATAAATACCATACAAATGCAATTTAAATAGCTTCTTTGTTTTTCAGTTGGGTGAAACTTCAGTTTGGAGGTACCTAACCATAGATTTGCAATTAAACAAGTGCTTTTTTAAATTAAAAAAAAAAAGTCTTTTTTTAAATAAGTGCTCGTCTTTTGTTTAGTTTATCAGAACAAAAAGTAAGAAGTATCTCTACTGATGGCAGTTTCATGACGGGTTAGTATGGATATGTGTATGTGCTATAATGGAGATGTTTATGACGTTGTGTTTATACTAATAAGATCACAGAATTTTCACAAACTGCCACTCAAGAAAAAAAAGACCTCCAGACACATATATGGTTCACTCTTGATATTAAAATGATTTAAAGTGTGATTAAGAACGAGCTGTTGGGGCACCCATTTTTCAAAATACTGTATGCCAATTCATTATGTGATGATAAAAAAAGAGAAGAAAACAATAAATCTTAATAATCTATTTTCTAAATAATGGATTTTTTCTGACAATCATTCATATTCCCTATCTGCATATGTCTTACCTTTCACTGATAATGTTATAAATGGGTCCAGATAAATGGAGGCATCTTTTAAACCAATCTTCTCAATTCTTACTGTTAAATCTGTCATACCTTTCTCGTGTGGTATTCTAGGATATAATCGCCCTGGAAAAAAAACACAATACGTTGTGATATAATATATATCCAACATACATATATCCTACATACATTCTAGACTAGGAGTGGGCAACCTTTTTACCACGGCGGGCCAAAAAAATCATATTTTCGCAGGCCACACCTACAAGTCTATGCTAGACCTATAGCTATAAATGAAGTTGAGTAAGTGTGTCTTTTGATTTTTTTATTGTAACGTTTCTTAGAAAACATTTGTTTCTGGAACCACCTATGTAAAACAGTACAATTATCTTCTTTTTTTTTTGTCTCTTCGGGGCCTGGTGGTCTGCAAAAAAGGCTGTAGATTGCCCACCACAGTCGGCCCTAATTTGGTAAAACTATCTAACTTGAAATACAGCAATTTTAGAATATGGCATTTGAAATTCAAACTTGTCGACCATTTCCAGATAAGAAAACTGTAGTTTGCTTGTAGAGATTATTTGGTACCAGGAATGGACAGAACACCCTCAAATTATCAAAGAAAGTCTGTGAACTAAAAATTATTTGAAAATGAGTTAGATAGTTTTACCAAACCAGGGCCGCACTGTTCTAGACTACTTTGCCTCTGAAGTGTTTCTATCATTGTTGGGCATCATCTGATCTCGAAGGATAGTACTTTGAGAACACACATGCAATTGGCTAGGGGTGGTGGGTTGACATATTTTCACTGGAAATGACCCAATTTGTATATTTAGAATGCCAAAATAGTTTGTTGAATATTTGATAATTTGTGCAATGTAAAGGATGATATTCTTGATGAATCTGAATAAGCTTATCTTTACATTGTGGATGTAGTCAACTGTCTCCAAGCAATTGACCATGCTTTGAGCTAAATATTATTGACCTGGAAATGAGAATGACCCTGGAAACAGTAATGGGAAAAAACAAGAGAAGAAAAAAAAATCGGTGGCGTGAACAAGTAATCAGATGGCAAACAAAGACAAATGTGAGTCAATTTCTTGGATTTGTCATACAAAATTAAAGGGACTGGCCTAGATTCTTCCCACTAAATTTTTACCTACATTTTTTAACATGAATCAATAGAACATGTTTATAGTAATATAACCTAACAGTAGTTTTCCATGATTTTGAGGAATATTGGAGAACATTGCATTTCTTTACCAACTTTAATTTTTACGCCGGCGCAAAAAAATGGTGTGAAAACAGTGTTTCTAGTTTAAAATTTTAAAAAGATCTTGTTTATACACCTGTGATGGGTAAAAAAAATATTTTTGATGAAATTGTTACTCTTTTAATGTATTAAATTATCTTCAGGAGCTTTGTTTGATCTTTTATCTGGTAAATCCATCCGAGGTACAAATTTAGGATTTAGAATACACACGATAGTCACACCACCATCAGAGAATGGTATATTGCTAATTCTCTCTCAATTTGAACCAGTTCTGTTTAATTGTTTGTACTTTTTTAGATTTTACTACACTTCTAAGCTTTATTAAGAGCATTTCCATACATTTTCAATTCTAAGTGAAATCTAGGCTAGTCCCTTTAAAGACTCACTGACGTACAAATCAATTGAACCAATCACCCATTGGTCATCAAGGTAACTTACCTGTAGGCCTAATAGATGATGAAGGTACGCCTAAATTACCATTCTCCTCCTCATCTTCATCATCTATTTCATCTCCATCCAAATCTAATTCAAAATTACCTCGCTGTGCTGGCCTGAAAGTACAAATGGAATGAATACACATTATATTTCATTCCACAAAGACAACTGACAGAATAGATAAAAAAGACATAGCATAAATTAAAAAGAATGACTTCAATGTGACTTAACACTGACTGTTGTGTTGGCGTGGTTCCCATTTCCCTTATGATTGACATTCCAAGATATTAGAATATGTCATGACTATGAGATTTGATGTGAACTTCCAAGATTAACATCAAAAGCTGGAGTGTAGCAACAACAACCGCTGAATGCAGAGAATTTGATGACCTTGCACACCAATGGTTTGCACCAATCTGGCTATAAAACCTGTAGGTGGACTGATATTTTTCTTGGATGATGACAGCACCCCACATCTGTGTATCTGCTGCTTCATTCAGACTTGATTGAGTGATTGAGTAAAGTAAACCTATGGAGCCGGGGTATGGAGTCAGATCAAAAAACGCTACATGAATTTTACATCCTTGATAAAATAGCAATTTAATCACTTTAGATCAATAGGTTTGTTAATCTATGACGACACGCATTCCACTCCCGGGGGTTGGATAGGGATGTCCCTCTGGGAAAATTGAAAAGTCACCCATCCAATTACCAGTTTTCAAGAAAAAGGGACCCATCCATATACCAAATCTCCCAAATTTCGAGTCAAATTGAAAATACCACATTTTGCGAAGAAAAAGGACCGATTGAAATAGCAGAGAGCCTGATTTTGCTACCCAAATTAGTGGCACGTCCCCATAACCCCTTTTGTACTAAGTACCCCCCTGGGATTCAACTAACCTTGGTATAGCAGCTCCTGCTGGCATTGACACTGGGAATTGCGCATTGGAGCTGGATAACAAATTAGGAAAAGCTGAAAGAAATAAACGAAACATTGACTTAATGCTATTGTAAATAAACTCTATCATAAACTTGTGTGTTTTCAAAAATCTGTGTAAGGTGTAACTAATAATCATGACTATATCTCTTTCTCACTTATGGTGTGTTAGAGTTCAATACTATTCATTATTATGTAGGCCTATATATCAGGCTTTTGCAAAATAATATAAAACTGTTGTAAAGGTACATTTTTTATGAAAGTACCAGATGCATACAATATTCTAAAAAATACTGTATACATCCGGGCACCTTTCCAAGAATATTTGTAGCTGCTCTGAGCTGAAGGTAGAAAAATGATTTTATGCCAATTAATTATTTTCAAAAGCCTGATATAAATGATAATAACAATATTGAATGGCTAGCTTGTACAATATTTTCTTGTATCGGCCCGCAAATATCGCCCCGCAGCCCGCAAAATAGCACCTCCCTGTTTTAAGACATTGATCAGTACATAGATAAGTGACGTAAAAGATTTTCTACAAAGTTAGATTGTCCTTAAAGTGGTCAAGTCATCAACTGGATCCAACTTTTTTCTATATAAAGGTTTATACTCTATCAGTGAAACACAATCATTTAAAGTAGAATTAAAATTGAGGCTGATTGAAATTTTGATTAATATGGAGATTGCAAAAACCAACAAAATCGTCCATGATCATAAGTCATGAATTGGTCAGAAAAAGTGTAACATACCGCTAAATGATAAAAACATCACCAATCTGAATATTTCTCAACACAGAATTAAATATGGACATTTTAACACCATAAAAGTATACATTTTTTAAAAGCTCATACTACAAGGATACCAAATATACAATGATACTGACATTATACAGGGCGTGTGACAATTATACAGGGTGTGTAACTAAAAAAAAATGTGTTAATTTTACTCTCTTCATAGACCTCTTTTATTCTACACAGCCATCAACACAACAGGTATGGATTTATATTGATAAAACACAGGGCTCTCAATAAGAAACTAGAACTTTTCACTAATTATCCATACGGTAAAATATACAGGGTGGTTAAAATCATATACATTTCAAAAGGATTGTATGCCTCCATGGGCTATTTGGTGAATTTTTTTATGTCTTTGCAATAGTTGACAATGCTTGAGACAAGTTACATTCAAATTTCTGCTTACTATGACCATTTTGCTGCATTTTTGGTATACAGGGTGATCAAACATGCATTTTCGCAATAATTAACCTGATCCGATACACTTTGGTTTCTTTGTTACTGTTAATCCGTGCAATTACGGTATTATGCATTTACAACAAGTAATTACTGTTATTCATCCACGTTTTCACAACGTACGAAACTTGTCATGAAATTTTGACCTTTGAACATTGTTGAAACTAGTAGTGGAAATACCCTGATAATGACAAAGTTTATCCTCACCAAACTATAATTAATGCATCATCTACCATTAATTTTTGGGCATATATAGGTACATTTGTGTTTCATTAAAACGTGTGTGAAAAATGATTCTTGTAGGATTTCAACTTTTGGCATGACGACTTTCGAAAGATTGGTAATTTTTCACAATTTTGTGTACAAGTCAATGGGCTTTTCCTCCACCGTCTTTTCCTCCACCGCCTCCCCCGTTGACTTGGCTCACATTTTGAGCCATAGATCTCATAATATTTGTTCAATTATCTTGGAAATTTTTGCATGTGAAAGACAATTAAATTGCCCAGATAACCATACCAAATTTGTTGCAATAGGTACTAAACTTCTTGAATAAAATTACATTAAACTACGAAGAATGCGTTTTTATGTTACATCTCCCCCGTATGTGCGTGACCAATTCATGACATATGATCCCATATAACTTTACAACTACCAATGCATCTGTATTTTTCTTCAGGATATTCAACAATATGATCATACACACAAAACAAACACAAAACAAAGTCTTCTGTTTCAAATCATGACTGCACGTAATTATTTATGACCAAAAACTTTCGAACAATAACCTCAAAATAATTACTTATCGGTTCAAACTGATTTCTTCCCATATAGGGGACAACTCGCTGTCAAAGTGATTAACAACTCGCTGTCAAAGTGATTACGTAATAACCAGGGGAGCCTCGGCAACCGTTCAAACTATACACACAGCTCACAGTGAATGGTTGCTTAGCCTTAGCCAGAGAAGACTAAGTAATACACTTTACTGGTCAAGTAATATTACTATGGGAAATGATCTGACCCGGGGGGGGGGGGGGTACTCAAATTTGGTTTTGGTATGGGTGTGCCGCTGGGAAATGGGAAGTACCACCCCAATTTTCAAGAAAAAGGGACCCATCCATATACCAAATGCTGAGTCAAATTTATACAAAAATTGAACTTTTCTGCAAAAATGTACGCTAATTTGGAACAAATTTAGGCTGATTTTTGTTTGAAATTTTGAAAAAATCAAAAATTTGTGCAATTTTGGGTGCAAATTTCAGACAATTTTGAAAAACAGACCCGTCAAAACACCACATTTTGCAAAGATAAAGGACCCATTGGCATGCGAGACAGCCTGATTATGCTACCCAAATTTGCGACACATCCTGTAATCACTTCTGTACTAAGTACCCCTCCCGGGGATCTGACCTTGGGTTGTTGTCAGGACTGCAGTTAGTGCTGGCATTTCAAATTGATGCAACAAGCCCCGTGTATGTTTGAATGGTTGCCGGGGCTCCCAAGATGGTTTATGAAGTCATTTTTACAGGTAAAATGGCAGACAAAGTTGCTACATACCAGATTCAACTTTCTTGAGTTCTTCTAATGTAAATCCAGTACCCGCTTGAGGTGCCTGAAAGAAGCAAAGATTAAATGGGATGTCAATATTGGTTCAAGATCCAGTTGTGACTCATAGTGAAAATGTGTCAAAAAGTACACTTTCTTATTGAATTTTACACCTTACAATCAACTCTTGAAACTCTGTGGTGCAAAAACGCTAAACACCCTTTCGCTTGTAATGAAAGACCATAGAAGTTTTATGTTTGATCTTGAAGAAACTAATCAAGATTTTAATGTAATTGTAACTAAATCTTTTTAGTAATACCCCGTGTCAACTTGAAGTCTGCTGGTGAACGTTCCTTTCGTTACTCTGCCTCCGTTGAATGGAATGCTCTCCCTAAGCCATTTCGCTTCATACCTACTTTGGCTCAGTTTAAACAGAAATTAAAAACCCACTTCTTCCATCAAGCCTTTCCTGAGTGTAATTAGTTGTTCCTGTTTTTGTGTTCATGTTTGTGTTTCTTTGTGCGCCCTGAGGTCTGTACAGACGATTTTGCGCATAATAAGAACTATTTATTATTATTATTATTATTATTATACTACAATGACAATCATATCATTTTGTAAAATGTTGATTCTCTGCAATGCTGTTTGTTTACACTGCATCATATGAGGTGCGTATATCTGTCTGTGCTTACCTGTAATGCTTTAGCACGAAGATCCAAACATGCGGCAATCTTGGCTAAAGTTTTCTGAGAAAAACAAGGGAAAGAAAAATTGACAGAAAGGGGAAACTCAGAATAAATCTTGTTATCATCAGTGTTAATGAAAACAAGGATTTAAGGTAGTTTTGACAAGCAAAACTTGGATCCTAAGGTATTTATTTTCACAGACAAAATTTTGTATTTTATAACGGTCTCCATACTTTTTACATACCCTGGAATCCTTGCATAGGGTATCTGCTACAAATATCAGTAATCCTAGCTTAGGGTACCGTATTTTTAGATAGTAGATTCACACGCATGACTACAAGTTCCACAGATGAGTGCAATAACCCCCCCCCCCCCCCACGGGTTCTTGTCCATCATTTTTTATTATGTTTTGTTGTTAGTATATGTGACCCATCATATTGTACCTTAAGGGTCCTAAAATGAAAATTGTTTTTTTTTTGTCTCATTTGAAAGATTATATTTTAAGCTTTAAAATGACACCTTGCTTTGGTTATTGGATGTTCAATTGCAAAGTTACATCCAAATTAGTGAAAGGCATCGAGCTGATTCAGAAAACTATAGTTTTGAGAAAATCAAGTTTAAAGTTTCTGTACTGGTAAAACTTGAATGGAGAAAGGATTTTTATCTCGGTTTTTAAAACATTTGTCTTATGTTTTGGATGTTGGAACCTGATTAATATGATAGAATACAGTCTAATAAAAGTAGAAATTCGACCTTGGACGCGACTTTTGACTATGCTCAGCTTCAATGGCTCGTATCTCGTAATTTCCTATGCGGACCTTAAGGTACCTTTTGACATGACAGGTCACATATTTTAATTTTGATGGAAAAAAGATATGTTTATGAGTTGAAAAAACCCACTTATTTGAAGAGAAACCATTTGACCAAAAAAAATACAACAATCAAATTAAATTAACCTATCAAATGTCAACTTTACCTTCTGATCTTCAGAGAACATCTTGACTTGGATGCTGCATTGTTGCTGCAATTTTCTTGACAACCTGCACAAAAACAAGTGAAAATGCTAACAATTTACATAGTACCTTGTGTAATCACTACATATGGCCGTATGTTATTCAAGTACATACAGAACAACATTCTATTCCGGTTTTTAAAAAAGAATAGACAAAAGTGACGCTCATTTAAGCTAAAATGGTATAAAATTTTGCATTGTTTTCTATGGGAAAATGAGCAGTGGCCACTTGTGCTGTCACAAGTGAGCAAACAGTTTTTGAAATGAAGGGCGCCATCTCTTGACGTGTGCTTGACCGGACCTACCATTGGCATACCAGAGAGCCTGATTTTGCTACCCAAATTTGCGGCACATCCCCGTAATCACTTTTGTACTAAGTACCCCCCCCCCCCCCCGGGAAGTCACCCTGACTGGTTCACTAGTGCCACAGTTTGGATAGCTTATAACAGGCAATTTATTTTCCCTGTGTGCAACAACTTTCCAAAGAAAAAAGCAAATTGTTTACTCATAATGTTTTTCTACATTAACATTAATTAAAAAGGCTTGATTTGTCTACAAACCATGTGTAATTGTATAGGTTATTCATAAAAGTGAAAAGCTGAGTTTGATACACATATTTGGAACCTTCAATTTACAGCAAGATGGTTTGAAACTATATACTATTACAATGAGCTTATTTAACAACTAATGGAGGACCGAGTTTTAAAATTTACATATACCGAATTGAAAAAGTAGCGAAACTCGTATCTTATAATATCAATTCATCCAGGGAAAAGAACCAAGTTTTATTAATTTCCAGCAATTTTTCAAATTGACGTAATACTTACATTTGATATTCATCCACTGCCTCTACAAGTTGTCCCCATGAGTCAAAATCGGTGCCTTTAGTAAAAGCACTGCGCCAATTCGAGACCAACTTACTTTTTTCAGTCATTTTATACACTTGAACTGAAATATAAACAATTAAAAAAGAAACAAATTGTCATGTACATAAACATATTAATACTGAGTTAACATAGGCTAATAAGGAAGATTTTCAATAGGGGGGGGCACATATTTGCGAAGCGAAGTGAGCAGAGCGAACGTAGCGCTCGCCCCCACGGCCTGGGGTCCAGGGGCCCGCTAAAGAGCCCCTGGTGGGATCCAGGGGCAATGCCCCGATGGGGGTCGAGGGCTTCTACACACTTTGAACGACAGGAGAGGCCATTTCCTGGGGCAAAATACTTATTTATATACCCATTGACTTAAAGGTGTAGGTTCCTATCTTAGCATGTGTGTAATTTAGTTTTAACTGATTGACCTTGACCTCTGAAATGCATATTGTGAAATTTTAACCTCAGCTTGCTTCTTATTTTCTTGTAAGTGGCAAAAGAAAGTATGCAACCCTGGGGATGAGGCTGTTTTGAAAAAACAAAATAGAAAATAGGTATACCAATAATTTTACATTTTATGCTATATCTCCAAAAGTATAAAGAATTTGGAAGTGAAATTTTGGATTTAGAATCAGAAAAATATGGGCTTTGATATGGTATCAAAAAATATACTACCGGTACTTCCGGTTGAGCCCATAGGGATGAGAACTGTGGCGTAGCCAGGTTTTTGAAAGTGGAGAATCGACAGAATTGGATTGACCATGCGAGCGGAGCGAATAACGGGTGGGGTCCAGGGGCAAGGCCGGCCCCTGGTGGGGGTCCAGGGGGCGAATCCCCCGGAAGCTCCGGGTTTTTAGCTATTTGACACACTGCAGGAAGCCTAATTGAAACATTTTTGGATTCATGTAGTTATAATGGTGCCAAAATGCTGTGAAAATCATCTATATGAGGTAATTTTGGAGAAACCGACATAGGCAGGAGGCCTACGGCCGCTTGGACCGATGGATTGTTTATGCGGTATCGGGCCACAGCCGGTCGGCTCAAGTTGACGACGGGCGCTTTTTTAACCGACGCTTTTCAAGCTACATGATAATGCAAACAGTGCATATGATAAATTTATAAAAACTTTCACTACTATGCTTGATGAATACACTCCTTTCAAACAGAAAAGGAAATTTAGGAATAAATCTAGCTTACCATGGATCACAAAAGATATGATTA
>JXSR01S030347.1:54809-72430 GCA_000969725.1 Ophiothrix spiculata | reverse complement strand
TCTCAACCCTTAATCCCATCTCATTTATGAGGACCCCAAATCCTACATCCTTTCTCGCGTATGAGGTCCCATATTATATTATTTTTATTTCATCTATTATTAATATTTAAAAGTGTCAAGTCTTAATCCCAACTCATTTATGAGGACCCTAAACCCTACATCCTTTCTCACGTATGAGGTCCCATATTATAATAGTCACTACTTATTTCGCGTTTTTATTCTTTCATTTTATATTAGCATTTGAAAGTTTTAAGCGTTAATTCCATCTCATTTTTCAGGACCCCAAACCCTACATCCTTTCTCACGTTTGAGGTCCCACACTATAATAGTCATCTACTTATTCGACTTTTTTTATTTCATTTTCAAGCCTTAATCCCTTCTCACTCATGAGGAAACCAAACCCTACAACCAATTTCTCCTAAGTATAATAGTAAACTCACCCGTTGTATTTTACTTAATTCTACAATTATATTCTAACATTTTAGCCTTTATCTCAACTCAGTAATGAGGTCCTTAACTCCTACATCCCATCTCTCTTATAAGATCCGTTAACTCACCATCAATCATTCTTCATGAACTTTCTCCCCTATCAAAGAAATTGATTAATCCAATGACGTCACGTTGCTAAGGAAAGGAATGATTGACGGGCCTTAGGAGTGAGGATGTAGGCAGGCCTCACGATCTAACTTCTGTGTAAAACGCATTAAATAATATACGCAACGCAAAATAGTTGAAATCAGCTAAAAAGCTGAACTCTCATACCCCTGTTATATTCGATGGAGCCAACGATTTACAGATACGAATTCCGCAGATACAAGGAATTGACTCCACTGACATCTTCGTTATTCGAAATAATTGGTATTTACAGTTTCGTATAGCCTAAGCGTGGAGACTGGTGCAAAACGGGGGTTGTAAATGTTGGTGAAATACACTCATGTCAATTCTCCAATTCGTCAATGCCTAAACAGTACGGTAACGCGGACGGGAATTTGACTAAGGATTGGTGTTTTTATCTCTTATAAATATCTGGGCGACTTACCTTTTGGGCGACTTTGTAATATTTTGGGCGAGTTGTCTTTGGGCGACTTACTATTTTGGCGAGTTGTAATTTGGGCGACTTGACTTTTGGGCGACTTTACACAATTTGGGCGGCTTGCTTTTTGGGCGAGTCGTCCAGAATTCCAAGCTGATATGTATAAATATCACGGACTTTGAGTTTTTTTAGTGCTATGAATAAAGGGGTCGTATGTTCTAGCCAAAGTGAGTTAGTGCACGTTCTAATAATTTTCTTTTGTGCTATAAAAAGGGACTCTAGATTTGAATTATTTTTATCACCCCAAACGAGTGTACAGTAAGACAAGTATGGTAGAACAAGCGTATTATAAAGGGTATGGAGGGACTCTTTATTTAAGAAGGGTTTAACTTTCCTGATTATGTCATTGTATTTAGATACAATTTTAGTTATGTGAGTAGTGTGAGCTTTCCAAGACAGATTTTCGTCTATTAAGACTCCTAAGAACTTGGTTACATCAACTTTTTCAATATTTTTATTGTCGATTTGGACTTGAATGTTAAGGTTACGTTTATTGCTATGCTTATTTTTAAAAGTCATGTAGTTAGTTTTATCAATGTTTAATGAAACTTTATTTAGTTTGAACCAGTTTGAAATCTTATTTAGTTCGTCATTAATTAATCTTTCAAGTTTACCTGGATCTTCATGAGAGAAAATGATGTTAGTATCGTCTGCAAAAATTATATAATGGGATTTAGATGAAGCAAGTGGGAGGTCGTTAATGTACAAAAGGAATAGAAGAGGTCCCAATATTGAACCTTGGGGCACACCACATACAAACTCTTTCCTTTCAGAAAGGTAGTTTCCAATCCATTCGTTGGCAACGCCCCTGATGCCATACGCGTTTAATTTACAAAGAAGAATATCATAATTAAAAGTATCAAATGCCTTGCTTAGGTCGAGGAAAATACCGAGACTATGGAGTTTGTCATCTACGTCCTTGGTAACCTTGCAGTAGAAACCATTTATTGCCATATATGTGGACCTGTTCTGCCTAAAGCCATATTGGTGGGGCTGAAAATATTATTTTTATTTATGAAGTCAGAGAGTCGAATATACATTAATTTTTCAAGGATTTTTGAAATAGAGGGAAGGATTGAGATTGGCCTATAATTGCTGAAGATTTGATTGTCACCTGATTTGAAAATCGGAATTACTTTGGCTATTTTTAGGAGTGATGGTAATACTTGTAAGCAAGGATCTGATAAATATGTGTGAAAGAGAGGGTGCAATTTCATGAATTATATTTTTGAGTAATTTAGTACTACTATTGTCAAATCCACTGCTGTTACTTGCAGCATTATAACAGCATCGGTGCCAGTAGTTTTGTTTTTTGTTTTTTGTAAGTATTTTTCTAGTAATCTTCAATTTAGTTAATTCATAGATTTCTTCCAGCGGACACAATTTCTTTCAATTATTGATTCACCATAAAAAGCAAAAAGAAAAAATATTATTGATTTTAAATTTCACACGAAGTAAATAAAAATACATTAGGCAATTTTCGTGTAATTGATACTGATGCATGTTGAGAACTATAGCTACTGGCATTGAGTATACCTACTGTCATTGGAAAAGTACAAATGCATTTATGCTGTTGACATTTCTATTTGTCCAATAAATTGGTGGAGAACCTTAAGACAAAATTCTCATTTATCTTGCTTAATATTTGCCGATTCAATTATCAAACCCATTGCAATGAAGCAATGAGTTTGACACTACTGACCTATTTTTTAGGAAAATTCGGCACTTTTTGAATCCCGTTATTTTTTTATGATTATTGAACCAAAATTTGCACAGAGAAAGATGAGAACATGAGTAAAATGAAAATGCAGGGTGGCAAAAATGTAGTCTGTGCAGAACAGAGTTATGGCGGAGTTTTCAAAATGGCGACCAAAATTACTCTGAATGTCTTTAAACAGTCATTGGCGAGGTTTAAAGAGAGTGTAACAAATATATAACACTGTTAAAACACACTTCTTACTAAGTTTCACTTTCTAGTTTATACAGAATTTAACAAACATCACTTTTACTCAGAACATTTATGCATTAAACCTCGATGTTAACACTCGTGTGTCATAGTCTGTGGGCAAAATATGGATTTGGGGCTTGACTACAAAATGGAGTCTGCACAATTGTTTTTGATTGATTCTTAATCTCTGAGACTCCTAGACTCAAAAAACTGAATGATGCAAAATCATTTTGAGAAATCCAAGATGGCCGTCAAAATGACTTCCACGGCATATTACAAGGCATATTTTTGATTTCCTGGGTTGCCAAACTCATGATATCACAATTAATCAATTGAATGCTTTTCCATTACCAAAAATTCAATATGGCCGCCAGAACGCAATGTTCTTTAAAATGTATTAAAATAGCAAATATTATTATAGGAGGGGAGCGTGGCCGAGTGGTTAGAGCGTTGGACTCATAATCAGTGGCGTAGCCAGGCCTTTCTCCAGGGGTGGGCAAACCACCCAAGATTTCTCCAATGGATTTTATCGAGCGACTTTACCGGGTTCCAAGGGGCCGACTCGGCTGGGTTTTTCAAGAAAAACCGCCAAGTATTGTGCTTTATGAAGTTTTCAACCTAATTTTTAGCAATTTTCAGCTTTAATTGTCGTAATTTTATGGAAAAACGACAATTTCCTGCCTCCTTTATTTTTCTCCCAGGTCTTCAAAATTTCTCCAAAAAAATTCCGAGGTGGGCATTTCGCCCACCTTGCCCACCCCTGGCTACGCCACTGCTCATAATCAAATGCATTCGTATGTAGTGTGGCGGAGCCCGTGCTCGGCACGTCACCTTGTTTCCTTAGGCAAGAAACCTAACTCTACTTGCTTCGTGCTTCGGATCGCACGTAAAGCCGTCGGTCCCATCTGAAGTGGTCCTGACACACTGTCGGGTGTAAAAGAACGTCACGGGCTAAGCTACGGCTGTTCGCAATATATAGTAGGGGAATCCTCCTGGTACCGTGACCGTATGTCAAAATACGTCATCTACTCTAGGACCAGAATAAATAGTCAATACCTTCAAATGTATATCATCTCTCTAGTACCAGAGAGCTCATTTAGATGCTGAACAGCCTTTGATGAGAATAAGCGTAGAAGTAGAAGTATAGTAAAGCAATTGAAATGAGCAGGTTGGATTACAGCAGGATCACTCAATTTCAAATTATGTCAGTTACATATCTTAAACTCAAAATGGCACCTAAGATGTGATCAAAAATTGCCACCAAATACTCTGTTTTGGTTAAAATAGGATAAAACAATTTTAATACAGTATTAAAAACTCACCAAACTTTCTTAATAATCAGTTGAAATGACTTTGAGGTTTGCAACAGAAATAAATTATTTCAAAATGTTTCTATATAACATGCATCAAATCCAGAATACGGCTCATGAAGGGGTCCAAAATGATCACCAGATTTATATTTTTGCTAAAAACACATTGAAAATTAAAAACAGTAAATGGAAAATAATTTCTCCCCCAAATTCTGTTGCTAATAAATTTGAGATCTAAAATACACGACAACCAAATTGAGGTCCAAAGTGGCTTGGTCAAATATTATATATAAAAAAATAGATAGAGTGACATTAATTCACAGTATTCAAACTATAACTAAATCAAAATAATCCACAATGGCTCCACCTTTGACTTTGAAGCTTGTTCACAGCATTCATTTTTTGAGAACTCTTTTTGCTGCAAATCTTAAAACAGACCCATTTTTGCGCAAAACATTGCAGTCTTGAAACTCATTATGGGAGCTGTTTTGAATTAAAGTAATAAAAAAAAATTGGGTGAATTCAGTAAATGTAGATTCACTTCTTACCAACATCAACAATAAAATAATAATAGTAAAGATGTTTCCCTTTTAATTTGCATTGACTATTTAAAGTTTAAAACATTGCATTAATGTCACTATAATTCACTATGACCAAAAATGCATTTGAGTGGCCATTTTGGACATCATTTCGGCCCCATTTTGAATTAAAACAATATAGCAACATGGTATGGGGAAAATGATTCTATTGTAAACCTATTGTATAATTGTATATTATTAAGATAATATTAACCCTGCATTTATGTTGATTTAATTCATTTTTCACCCAATAGAATAGTATTTTGACGGCCATTAAGGACATTGATAGGGCCACCATTTTGAATTTTAAGGATGTTTATAATAATGTTTGATAAAGAAATTATACTGTTACAATCTTTTGAACATATGTTTTAAATGCCTTATTAATGTTACTGTTAATGCCACTCTATAACTTATTTTTGAACAAAATAGTATTTTGGCCGGCATTTCAGACCTCATTATGAGCGCCAATTTGAATGAAACACATATTTTGGGATAAATCATTTGCTTATGAGCCAATTCCCTCGTTATTGTCATAAATATTTAATGTTCTTAATAATGATTAATATCGCTCTTACCATCTTGTACCAAGATAATATTTTGCGGCCGTCTTGGACCTCATTATTGGGGCTATGTGGACTTAAAGTGTTTATTTAATATAATTTAAGGATAATTGTCTCTTTTTGCCGCCTAGCTGTTTATTTCTATTGATTGATTGTGAAAATAAACATATAAATGGCTGTTTTGATCAATTTTAATGAAAATATGTCGTTTTCGCGGCCATTTTGGATTTTTGGTTAGTAAGTAAAGTAGTAAATGGTTTCTTTTGTATTTAGTGACTCCAAAAATAATTGAATATTTTAACGTGCAGTGCAATATTTTGTTTTATGAAGCAAATTACAATTGGAAAATGCGTATTGGTGGTCATTTTGGATGAAGAGCCATATTAATGATTTGCAACAGGTACATTTTTGCCACCCTAATTTTTCTTCATCCTGGGTGTCTACTATATCTATGACCAAAATTTGGTCAAATAATCACAAAATGATAACGGGATACTAATTGCGTCTATACTACTATCTTCTTGACACCACTGACTTATTTTTCAAGAACAACATCTTCCTTTTGGCTACTGCATCCATTTCTATATGTGGTGATTCTAATTCATCCATATTAGAGGGTCCTGCCTTTGCTACATGCATTGTTACATGGACATGTTAGAGGCTATACTCACAATTACATTTACTTGAATATTTGGAATGAAACTCATGCAATTTCAACAATTTGTCTCTTATCGCGTCTGTTTCTGCATGCACACCACCCCTAAATTACAGGTGAATTAAGACGTGACAGAGAAATACTTTTACAGCTGTTAAACACTCTGAAGGAAGTCCGAGATGGGACTGTACAATTAACGGAGCATTAAAAGCTGAAATATTTTATGATACTCGTGGGTATACCATTTGCCCTTATTCGATGCCCAAACCAGAGGCTGACTATTATAAAACGAATTAGATCAAATAGTGTATCAAGTTTGTCAGAAAATGAATGCATGTCAAAAATAGCTTACTTCGAACTTATGGATGTACATTGTCTAATGCCTAATATATTTATAGTTTTCTTCCGGCGGACACAATTTCTTTCAATTACTGATTCCCATTATAGCAAATAATGTTATTGATTTTAAATTTCACACGAAGTAAACAAAATTACTTTAGGTAATTTTCGTGTAATTGATACTAATGCATTTTGAAACTAACATATATATAGCTACTGGCATTGAGTATAGCTACTGGCATTGAGAAAGTACAAATGCATTATGCTACTGACATGTCCATTCTCTAAGTGATTGGCAAAGAAATTTTAAGACAAAATTCTCATTTATTTTGCTTAATATTTGCCGATTCAATTATCAAGCCCATGGCATTGAGGCAATGAGTTTGACACCACTGACCTATTTTTCAAGAAAAATGTCTTCCTATTGGCAAAACCATCCATTTCTATATGTGGTGATTATAATTCATCCATATTAAAGGGTCTTGCCTTTGCTACATGAACTTGTTACATGTACACTTTAGAAGTTTCGGAGGCTACACGCGCAATTACATTTATTTGAATACTTTGAGTGAACCACAGGCTATTTTGATAAATTCCTCTAATTGCCTCTGTTTCTGCATTACATTACTCCTAAATAGCAGGTGAATTCAGATGTGACGAAGAAAAACAGCTGTTAAGGCTACAGTCCCTAAATGGGTGCCATTTTTGCCAACGGCATCTTTACTGCAACTTTCAGAATAATACAATTTTTGGCGTACATATGTAATAGAGTATCTAGTTTATACATGAGACTTTAGTAGTGATTTCACGTCCATTATCAAGGTCAAAATTACGTCAATAGACTACTTCGAAATATTTACACCTTTTTCGCCGAAACCTTAAAATTTTATGATGTTCGAACGATTCGCCTGTTTTCAAATTTTGACAGATTGTAGGCTTGATACTTTTTATTGAATTACAAATAATATTTTATAAATGTGTTGTGTTGATTTTGAATGATAATGTAACAAACCCGCGTTGTTTTGCCCAAAAAACCGGGCGAGAATTATGACTCTGAGTTTGCCCTGTTTGAGCTGTGAATAGCCTGATTTTAGTATCTACATTATCTTCATTTTGTCTGATATACGCATTCGCATAATTTACTTACAAATTGAGCATTCCAATGAGGAAAAAATTGCAATTTTTATGTAAACAAAAGAAAAATACGGCATTCTAATGTTTATGTTTTAGATTTTAGTCCACCATCTCAACGCTGCCTTGATAGCTCAGCGGTAGATCTCTCGCTTCGTAATGCATGACTAACCTCCGCCATAATCCATGGTTCGAGTCCCCGCAAAGGCAGTGGAAACTATTCATCTTTTTATGATTGAAAAATTGGATTCACATTTTCCTGAGCATGTGGATTCCTCGTACCCTTAAACAGTGTGTATAGGAAGGAATTCGGAGAAGATGGTTGTTTAATTCGAAACACTGTACAATTAACGGAGCTTTAACGGAGCTAAATTTTTTAATGAGACTCGAGAGTATACAATTGCAGTGAACGTATATCAAGTGTCCTTATTTCATACTATTATGAAGCGCATTTGATTCAAATGTTTAACCTTTGTCTCCTTGTCTTACCCAGGTACTTTTGGTGATGTTGGTTAGCACCCCTATAAAATTAAAATCGAACCGCCAAAAGTATCTAGTATCTGGCAAACCGGTCATACATTTTGTCACCGGCGCGTGGTCTTGTGCCAAATGAATTTTTAATACTCACCCAACGAACAAATTTCTTTCAATAACTTCAACATTTTTGCAAAATGTTGTTGATTTTGAATTTCACACGAAAAAAAAAAAAAAACATTTGGCAATTTTCGAGTGACAATTGATCATGTGATTACAAAATTTTAGCTACTGGCGACGATAAAGTACAAATGCATTACGCTGCTGACATTTTTATTTGTTTAAATAATTGATGGAGAATATTTTGGCAATATGTCTCACTTATCATGCTTATCTTGCTTAATATTTTCCCATTTAATTATCAAGCCCATTGCATTTCATTAAAGCCATTAGTTTGGTACCACGAAGATATTTGTTAACAAAAAAAAATCCATTGTCCTTTTGGCAGCTACATCCATTTCTATATGCGGTGATATTAATTCATCTCTACCATTTAAATTTGGAACCTGGTTTTTACTACATGCATTTGATACATGAGTGCGTTAGAGGCTATACGCACAATTACCAATATTTAAATACGAGGAGACCACGGGCTATTTCAATTATCTCCAGTTGACTCTGTTTCTGCATGTACGTCACCCTAAAATAATACGGTGAATGAAGATGTGTCAAAGCAATTCTTGTGCAGGTGATAAACAGTGATAAGAAGAAAAAAATATGAGAAGATGGGGTTGTTGAATCCAATACACTGTACAATTAAGGAGTTTTATAGCTGCAAATGCTTTAATGAGGCTCTTGTGTATACAATTTCAGTTATGTCAATTGCCCTTATTCGGCGCAAAAACTGGAAGACGACGGTTATCAAGTGAACTTATTTGAAACGTTTAGAATGGGTAAAAATGTCACACGTGTCAAATGCTGCCTGAAACTAGATACATAGCATACATATGTGATAAATGAGATCTCAAATTACTCCTATAAATTATATGAAAAATTACTCGGCAATATTTTTGGGGCTTGAATTATTGAAGATATGGTGTTATATTGTGATTATAGTTATGCACTATGAATCATAATATATAATACAGCAATTTGGTGGCAAGAACTTTCATACACGCAAGGCTTTCCTCAGTGAACAGGTAAAGCAATTTGGTCCCCAAGTTATTGTTACTTTTATGCCTTCAAAATAGTTAAGTTAAAAAGACTTTAAAGAAATTATTTTCTTTTAAGCTCTGCAAACTATTTCGGGAATGGATTGTTATTAATTGGCCTTTGCAAAGACATATACATACAACCACTGTCTCTTTTATGCTCAACTTCAACATATACTTTGTCTCTTAAATCTGGAGGTAACTGTTGAACGTATTGGATGTGTCTCGTGGCATAAGGTCCTATGTAATCTGTTTCATCATGAACATTGCAATACTTTACAAATAAAATTACAGCAATGGCAAAAAATACAAAAGCTATTACACTTAAAAACACAGTTACTGTTATCCAATATGCCACAGGTGAATTAAGCTTCGAACAAGTTACTGAACAGTCTAGTGTAGTGTTGAATTCATGCGTTACCGTTGGTGGTGAATCCACGTTTGAAACTATACGTATAGTTGTTACAGGCCTTGTCGGATGATACAATGTCTTGTCCCTTTGGATGTTAGGATTAGGCGTTACTGTAATAGGTCCAATATGACAAGTTCTGTATCCTTCTGTTTTTATAAAGTATTTACTAGAAATCTCGCAGAACAATACAGCGGTGTTGTCTTCTAGCCGGGGAGTAAATTTTAATACTGAGTAGATAGTCTTCCCGACTAAGACTTGTTTGGAATCTAAGAATATATCGGAACCAGTGAGCTTCCATCCTATAGACACAGGAGGGTTGCCGATCTCTGAACTACAGTTAAATTCAGCTGCAACTCCTTCTTGCAATACAACAGATTTTGGTGGCATGCAATTAGGATTGGTGTCGGACGGAAAGTATAGAACTCGTAAATTAATAGATCCTTCGTCCTCAACTTCATTGCTTGGAACTTTTGATACCTTACATGTATACCTTCCTTCATCAAGTTTAGACACATCCATGATGGTCATGAAAAATACTTTAGAGCTATCGCTTAACTGTCGCACAGCGAGGAATATCCCATCAGAAACTCCGGGTTGTACGTGATCGCCTAAGGTCAACCGCTCATATTTCCCGGTACTATCAAGTGTTCTGTAGATGGACACTTCATGGGCATCTGGATCTAAATCCCATATGTGGCAATGAATTGCAAAGACGCCATGGAGATCAACAGGATTTATTGGAGCACTTGCCTCGATGCGTGTAGCTGCTTCTATTGGTGTAATGTTCCCATTGTTTAATACCACAACGGAAATAAGTAGTACTATGCTTGTGGTGCGTACCACCATTTTGGATGATTTGTGTAAATTTGTGTGTAGAATTTGTATTAAATTTTCAAATATGTAGGCCTACTTTTACAAAAAGTAAACAGAAAAGAGATCACTTTAACAAGTATCTCACACTTTAATAACGATATACAGTATTATAAAGAAGATTGTTCAGAAGGATGTCTCTCTTAAAGGGTTATCATCTTTTTATATCAATATCAAGTATTTCGTCAGATATACACTTTTCAAGGTCTGACACTTGTTCGTACATAGAATCACTTTTTAAATATTCCTGACGACAAAGATTGACATCAGTACGCATCGTCAAGTTTCATGAGCTATCTGATACATATTATTCCAACACGATGTTACCATCAAAAAGATGTAAAGAAAGTAAACGTTGTCCAATACAAAGCTATATATAAGCCAGTCAAAAGCGTCCCATATTTTCAAGTTCCAGCTATATTTAAGTGTCTTTCTATGCAAATTGTCACAGCACGCGAAATCCATTTAATATCGACAAGGTGTCGTGAAATGTGATGATATAATCATAAGTCAATAAAATATGTTTACATTTATCACATGTCTCTCAGAATGTGGCAGACAATTCGATGAAAATGTCAAATTGTATATATTCAGCATTCAAGCAATTTTTTTAAAGTATATTCCTTAAACGGCACGTATGATATAGTATCTAAATGCTGTTGACATCAGACAAGGTAGCCAATGCTAGTTAATGTAGAATATATGTCTTCAACAATAAAGTATCATTCAAATTCATTATGATCTTTAGCCATGTAGATGCAAAATGAACTGCTGTTTGCTCAAAATGAAGATCTGTTGTATCAGATGATTTTTTTCCTAATAAGAACAAGTATTCACAAATCGCACAATACACGTTAATAACCATTTCCAGACTGGTGTTTTCGTCAAATAAATGAAAATTTTATAAAACATCTGATATCGACTCAAACGTTTTGCAAACTTGTAAAGCTCTGGTATTACACCAATGAAAAATGTCCTTATTAACCTAGCAGGCTGTCCACTAAGTGCGCGATGACCGCTTTACAAAGACCTATTTTCTTCCACGTAATGACAAGAAACACTTACACATGTCATGTCTGCATTCAGCTAATATTGGTTTTAAACTACATTGTGCAAGCTACAAAAACTGCCACTTACAATTCCCGATATACGCTGGCTGAACACGCCTCCAATCCACCAAGGCAGGTATCAGAAACATGACGATGAATATTGATGGATATTAGCTGCCGGCTAAATACAATCATTTCGATTATTTGACTAAGCGAATATATCTTAAAAGGTTTACTGACAAGAAGTGTATAAGAAATGACAGAAAAAAAGATGCGTTTTCATACTAAATAAGCAAAGTGAGTGGTATTGCTTTAAATAAAACGGAACATTAAGTAATTGCTTTATTATTATAGCCACACCATCATTTATGGAATTGTAGCTTTACATTAAGCAACCACGTGGAAAATTGTTGTTCTTATATAACCAAAAACATATACCACAGTTACTCTTTCTTCTTTCCTTTTTACCTAGCTAATATCACTTAAAGAGGCACATGTCATGTGGAAAATGAAAAAATTCATGATCATGTTGATTTTACAAACCATTTTTTAGCAGAACTATATCTATATAGGGCGCATGAATAACATGAGCTTTTTTTCTGAAACTACAGGAAGCTGAATAAGTCGTCAGCATAAGTGAAAGAATTTTGATGCAAAGATCACTCTTCTAGTGACGGTTTTTGTATATTTTTAAAGTTTCATCTAATATTTACGGGGATTCTGAATGCTGAATTTCATCACGGATTAGATTTAGAAAATAAAAGATAAAATGTATTGTTTTGCCTGTCATCTATCGTCTCATAATGGATGGGCGTACATTATTTTGAGTAATGGGTGCCCCCGCAGGGGGTGTCCATTACGGCCCGTATGATAAAGTATCTAAATGTTGACATCAGACAAGGTAGCCGATGCTAGTTAATGTAGAATATATGTCTTCAACAATAAAGTATCATTCAAATTCATTATGATCTTTAGCCATGCAGATGCAAAATGAACTGCTGTTTGCTCAAAATGAAGATCTGCTGTATCAGATGACTTTTTTTCCTAATAAGAGCATTATTCACAAATCGCACAATGCACGTTAAGGGGTTTTCTCTGAGATGCAGTTGCTTACAACTGCGGGATAACGATTTTTTTCATAAACAGTAAAAAACCAAAAAAATGTTTGCATCCATTTTGCGTGCTCAAATTCAATGCACACTGAACGCATGCTTTATTAACGCGTTTGGTTAATCACGCACCGCACAGCTGGGTAATATATACGCGGACAATTATGCAGACGCAGATGTGCCTTCAAAGTAATCAAATTTTATCTAAAAATTGCCAGTTTTGGTCGTTTTTCTCGAAAACTAACACGGTGACCATATTTTTTTATTTCAGTATTTTAAAGAGCGCAAAAAGTGCTTCACCATATGTAAAAATTCAAAAAATAAATGGAGGATTTACTATTTTACAAGCACATAATGATTGACATTTTGGAGTTTTCCCTATACTTTGTATGGTTAATCGGGTGATTTTTTTGGAAAATATGTACTTTTTGAAATGTCTGTATCTCAAAAACGAGCACGGTGACCTATTGTTTTTATTTTAGATTCGTTATCAGCACAAATAAATCTACAAAATACTAAATTTTCAAGAAAATAAATGGAGTATTTCTATCTTAGAGAAAACCCCTTAATAACCATTTCCAGACTGGGGTTTTCGTCAAATTAATGAAAATTATATACAACATATGAGATCGACTCAAAAGTTTTGCAAACTCGTAAAGCTCTGGTTTTACATCAATGCACAATGTCCTGATTAACCTAACAGGTTGTCCACTAAGTGCGCAATGACCGCTTTACAAAGACCTATTTTCTTCCACGTAATGACAAGAAACACGTACACATGTCATTTCTGCATTCAGCTAATATTGGTTTTAAACTACATTGTGCAAGCTACAAAAACTGCCACTTACAATTCCCGATATACGCTGGCTGAATACGCCTCCAATCAACCAAGACAGGTGACAGAAACACGACGATGAATATTGATGGAGGATATTTTAGCTGCCGGCTAAATACATTCGATTATTTGACTAAGCGAATGATATATCTTAAATGGTTTACTGACAAGAAGTTTACAAGAAATGACAGAAAAAAGTAAGTGTTTTCATACTAAATAAACAAAGTGAGTGGTATTGCTTTACATAAAACGGAACATTAAGTAATTGCTTAACTATTATAACCACACCATCATTTATGGAATTGTAGCTTTACATTAAGCAACCACGTGGAAAATGTTTGTACTAATGCTAATATAACCAATAATATATCACACCATAGGCTTAGGAAGATTATCAACATTGGGGGGGGGGGCAAAAATTTGCGAAGCGAAGTTGAGGTAGCGAACGGAGCGCTCGCCCCTACGGCCTGTGGTTCAGGGGCCCGCTAAAGTTCCAGTGGGGGTCGAGGGGGCAAAGCCCCCTGAAACTACAGGTTTTTACTGTATTTCATGCTTTTTTGTGGGGTTAGGTGAAAAGCCCGGTGGGGGTCGAGGGGGCGACGCCCCCCTAAGCTATAGGGTTTTACTGCATTTCATGCTTTGTTGCGGGGTTACATGAAAAGCCCGGTCGGGGTCGAGGGGGCGAAGCCACAGGGTTTTACTGCATTTCATGCTTTTTTGTGGGGTTATGTGAGAAGCCCGGTGGCAGGCGGCGATGCCCCCCGAAGCTGTAGGGTTTTTTTTTTTTTTTGGGGGGGGGCAAAAGTATACCCGGTGGCAGGCGGCGATGCCCCCCGAAGCTGTAGGGTTTTTTTTTTTTTTTTGGGGGGGGGCAAAAGTATACTCCCCCCATTGAAAAATATTGGGGGACAAAGCCCCCCCCCCCCCCCACCGGTTCCTAAGCCAGTGCACACTTTTTCTTTCTTGTTTCCCTTTTTACTTTAATAGCTTATAACACTTGTCATGTGGAAAATGGCAAATTTCATGATCACGTTGATGCCACGGTTACAAAATATTATATTTAGCAGAAATATAGGGTGCATGAATGACATATGAGCTTTTTTCCTGAAAAGGAAGCTGAATAAGTCATCAGCATAAGTGACAGAATTTTAATGCAAAGATCACTCTTTTAGTGACGGTTTTTGTATATTTTTAAAGTTTCCTCTAATATTTACGGAGATTTTGAATGCTGAATTTCATCACAGATTGGATTAATTCATAATTGATATACTAGTATACATTAGACAAATGATGGGCTGGGTTTCTAAGTTATACGTCATTAATGTTTTATATATTTCAGTGTGAACATATAAATTAATTTAAACAAAATGGAATATACTTATAATACTATTAGTAATGTTGTATATGAAGAGCTGATGTGCAAAACGGCTTAGTGACCAATTTAAAAAAACAAATATTTTTGACAGATGTTTAAGACCTTGAACGTGTGCAACAACTTCGCCAAAATGTTGTTTAAAAATCTCGCTAAGTGGATTAAAATCACGAAAATTTCACTTTTCGAGCAAACACGGACATCTTATGACCATATTTGGCCATAATAATCATATATGTTAATTTTCTATTAAACAGGATATTGACATTTGGTAATAAAATAGTACATAATAGCCTTATTGCTTATGAAGAATTGAAAACGAAACATTTTTAACAAAATTTAGAAGATATATGGTTTTTATTAAAGTTGAAATGTGATGAGTTGATCTGCAACTTAAACGGCTTATGTCATTTTTCAACATATAAAATAATAGCCAATAAGTAAAACAATTTTTGATGAATTATCTAAATTACAGCTATCTATAAATTACTGATATCATCAGGGTTAATTATGTTCTGACAAGTTTTTTTTTTTTTTTTTTTTTTTTTGCCTTTTTCTCGAACATAATCTCACCTTGCCAGTACGAATGTGAAAGTAATTTGTACTACTAAATGGAAAATGATATATGGTCTCATTTTTTAAGTTGGGACCCAATAAAAGGTGGTTTTGTAACATTTCTATCTAAAATATATGTTCTTTTTCAGTATATTTTCACTATGGGAACCAAAATAGGCTTGTTTGGGGGCTCAGTGAAAGCTAGATTAATGGTCTTTCATTTCCAGAAGAATAAAACAATAAATAATTTAATCAGTAATTGCTACGGTTCGATAAACGTAATTAGCCAGGGGTGGTGGAGGAGGAAGAGGAGGAGGAGGAGGAGGAGGAGGAAGTGTATCAAAGAGGAGGTAGAGGAGGATATAAGGGCAAAGAATTGGTAAAAGAGTTAAAAGAGGACGTTTTAGTTCAAGAAGATGACAGAAGGGATGGTAATGAGATCTTGGGGCGTGGGGTAGAAAGTTGAAATTAATTATATCAATTGTTAACAAGAGGAGGGTTTAATCAATCTAATCAATCTTAAAATTACTCAAATAACAACATTGAGATTCATATTTGTTTCATCAGGTTAAGCAATGTTAAATACAATGCTTATTTGCTAAATTTTATGCACAGGACACACTTCACTGAATATAAACACTACAAGCTGCAATTAACTGCTAAATTTGTAACACCCTGTATAATGTGCAACGTTGATGATGAACTTTTTTCTGATATGTATGGATGAGCAATAGGCTAAACTCTATGTTCTATGCATTGACTTTATATTTTCAAGACCTATTTTTTGTCTGGATGTCAAACAATTGACGATCATTTTGACGATATTTTTGTTTGTCTCACCCTGTATAACTCGGTTGACTTTATATGCACATTTTGACCATTTGTTGACACAATTAGCTTTCAGGATATATACTTCTATGCACTTAAGATGCATATTTTTGGAAATCCGGTGGGTTTTATATAAGAAGAGGCTATAATTCACTAAAACACACATGTAACGCGTTTGGGTCCCAACTTAAAAAATGAGACCATATAAAGTACTTTCCAGTGTTCCCTCTAAGGTATCTGATCTTTCGCAAATTCCACCAATTTTGACAAAAGGGGGACAGGTTCTTGCGCCCAAATCTCTAGTTGAAGCTGAAAATGTGCTAAATAAGCATGAAATAATTTTTTCAAATAACACAATGTACACCACTTAAGGGCCCTGTCAACCCTTCATTTTCAGAAATGGGTTATGGACTGTAACTCAGCGACGGATAATTAAATCCAAATCAAAGTATACATTTCTAGAAGTGGATTTGCATACTGAACATGATGGTCAGCTTATTTTTGGACCAAAATGTGAAATTATTGCCCTAAGGTCCAAAAAAGGTCAAAAAATCATGTTTTTGTCCCAAAATTTTACGGGAAAGCTATCTAAATTTTGCTCTGGTAAAATTTTAGACCATTTTACTTTTTAGAATCTAGAAAGCAATATCTAGGAACGCATTTCTCAAATTTTTGATTTTTATCTTATTTTTTGAAATATTGCCAAAAATAGGTCAAAATGTGGCATATTTTGCCAAAAATGGTGTCAGGAGTGGGATTTTTGACATTTTTTTGACCAATTTTTGGCGATATCTCAAAAACTAAGAAAACAATCAAAAATTTGAGAAAAGCGATCCCAGATATTGCTTTCTAGATTTTAAAAATTAAATTGGTAAAAAATTTTACCGAAGCAAAATTTAGTTAGGTTTCCCGTAAAATTTTGGGCCCAAAACATGATTTTTGGACCCTAGTTGGTCCAAAAATGACCGGGCCATCATGTTCAGTATGCAAATCCGCTTCTACAAATGAATACTTTTATTTGAATCTAACTATCCGTTGCTGAGTTACAGAGCAAAAAACATTTATGAAAAAAGCCTTAACAGGCCCCTTAAAAGCTGAGAAAATGAAACATTCAATTAGACAAATAATTAGCTTGTGAAGTTGAAGTTGACATTTTCTGCTCATTTCATAACAAATCTTACCGTAATGTGCAAAAGATATAATCGAGTGTAGAGCATAATTATTATTTTTCATACCCTTCTGTTATGATAAGCGATCCAGACATCTTTATTCCAAGTTGTTAAAGTAAA
>JXSR01S030345.1:21417-33334 GCA_000969725.1 Ophiothrix spiculata | reverse complement strand
AAAATCTTCTAGACCTTAACCTCTCCAATACAGGGGCGTTCAAACAAAAGGGGGGCCAACCCACCCCACCCTCCCCTATAGCCAGACTTAACATCTTCATCCCATTCCAATATTATGTTGGTTTTACCTTGTTGGTGCTCGCTTGAGTCGAAAAATTCCTTCTCAGGGTTTTCAGGGTTCTTGGTAATTTTTTTAATTTATTTGTCGCTTTGATTTGTACATGCATAAAGTAACAAACAAAAAACTGTAGATCAGAAAGAATTATCTTATAAATGATGTTCAGGTTTGCCTAAAATATACGTCAAACTATATAAAATCTCAAATGCGGAAACAAACTTGTAATATTATTCAATGTATGGTTATCATATAAAAACGTAAACTAAAGCTGCTGGTGGTCTGATTCCCAGGGCCCTGACTGAATATTTTGTTCAAAACTTCCTGGATGCTCCTTCCTGTAACTCATGCAAAACTCAATAAAACATAAAACTCGCATCCACTTTACTTCTATGCAAACTCAAACCGAGCTTATCTTTAGAATACACACTATACCAATACGGTGCATGATTATGGTCAATGGTTTTCGATTCTCAAAAATGACCACATAGCGTTCTATGATTGGCTGGGAAATATTTTAATGAATATTTATTACCATGTTTACCACGCTTGACCGAGTAACCTGAAGTTTTGTGCCCATAAAAGGCAATCCGTTGCCTTGATCGTGATTTTCTTGCCTCCTTCCGCATTGTAAGGCGTAAACAATACTTTTTTATTGTTTGTGATAACAATTAGCAAATACAATTCCAAGTTCACACCCGGCTTTAAATAAAGACACATTTCATTCCGAATATCATTCCATATCTGGGAAGCAACAGGTACAGACCAACTGTAACTCCGGGATTTATAACATTTTTTATTTTCTAGTTAAGGTAAGTAAATCCATTATCATAAAGTCAACACATTATATGATACTATATCCAAGGACTATTTAAATCAGTTGATTTAAATAATCCTTGCTATATCATTCAAGTCATTTATGAGAACAATTATATATTCTTTTGCAAACTCATTTATATTACCAAAAGAAAATTTAACAAAACATTGTTAAATATGTTTAAACAGAGTTGATAATTAAAAAAATCAACTCTGTTTAAAGAAGTATACATAAAAATACAAATAAATTATTATAACATTTTGTCTGGTATATAATACAAGTATATAGCAAAAAAGTATTAATTTTTCAACGTAACCTTGCTGAACCACGTGTAGTGCAATACTTCCGGGGTGGGTGTGGCACACACTCATACATATGCAATAGGAAAGCATAAGCTGGAGTTTACGTTACAACAAATTTTAAACGTAACATATTTTAACGGAGTTCATTTTTGTCTAGAATTAAATATATTTATTAGGCTTTGAATTTTGTAGCATTTTATTTACTCCTTAAATTCACATCCGGGAAGCATCGCAAGGTAATATAAGTTTGGACATGGAGTTATTGCAGCCGGGTATTGCAGATCATCAATGAATATTTGTGAAATTAAGACAGGCAGGAAAATAAAAAAATTATTTGTGACATTATCCGAGCCTGACAAATAATTTAAAAAAAATAACGCCGAATTATGATTGTGAAATCAAAAGAGCTTTTGAGCCATGAAAATCCTAATTAAGCTGATCACATCTTGTCATTTTTTTTACTTTTGCAGTTTTAATTTAAATTCCCTGGTCCTGTCCAATTTATTGCCGCTATATACCTATAAGGCCAAAAAAATCTTTGGTTTAATATCCTCCACAACTTTTTTTTAGCAAGTGCGGGCGGGCAGATTTTATTTTTGTATAGATTTTTTCCTAATGTAAGTCAAAGCTACACCAAATTATATGGTCTCTATAAAGATCAAAATAAGTATACTGTACCGAAATAAAACCTCTTTTATAGCTTAAAAACAGTATGACAGTAAAATATTTTCAAAAGATCAAAATTCTCAAGAAAAAACTTCTTTTGGAAATCTGAAAATTAGGCGCGGTATACTTTTGTACAGTAAAAACTTTTTTCCAGTTTCGTCAAATAGGGGCGGGCGGGGAGGACAATCAAACAACCTTTTTTGGCCTAATTTAAAATTCTCTGCTGCCGCATGCTGAATCACGTGTAGTGCAATACTTCCGTGATGGGTGTGTCACACACTTCATACATATGCAATAGGAAAGCATTAAACCGGGAGTTAACGTTATATCAAATTTTAAATGTAACATTTAATTTTAACAGAGTTCATATATTTATTGCAATATTATTAGTATTTAATGCATTTATTGAAGTAGGCATAGAAGGCAGTTTTGTAGCATTTTTACTTCCTCAAATTCGTAACCAGGAAGCCCCACACATAGCAAGGTATCATTAAAGTTTGAAGAAATTATCAATCAGTTAAATTGTTTGACATCTAAATTTCATCCAGAGATCCTGGAAATGTGGGAACTTTTCCATCACTGAATATTTATAAAATCATCCGAGCCAGGCAAAAAGAAGATTACGCTGAATTTTGTGAAATTATAAGAGCTTGTAAGCTTTTCAAAACTTAGGTTGATCACATTTTGTCAAATTGAAGTCAAATGTCCTGTCCATTTCATTGTCACTACATAAATCTTTAACAAAACTCTGTTGCCGCATGCTATTTCGAAGAATGTCGATATTTGAACTACTTAAATAGCGAGATTATATTATTTTGGAAGATTGAATATATACTAAACAATTTACTCTTTCTTTATTTCTTGCAGTTAAACAACTCAATAAATCACCATGGCCGATGATGACGTTCAAGCTTTGGTTGTAGACAATGGATCCGGTATGTGCAAGGCCGGTTTCGCCGGAGATGATGCTCCAAGAGCCGTATTTCCATCCATCGTCGGAAGACCACGTCATCAGGGTGTAATGGTCGGTATGGGACAGAAAGACAGCTACGTCGGTGATGAAGCCCAAAGCAAGAGGGGTATCCTCACCTTGAAATACCCCATCGAACACGGTATCGTCACTAACTGGGACGATATGGAGAAGATCTGGCATCACACTTTCTACAACGAGCTGCGTGTAGCCCCAGAGGAACACCCTGTACTTCTCACTGAAGCCCCACTCAACCCCAAAGCCAACAGAGAAAAGATGACACAGGTACGTTTTTGTGAAGTTCAAATATTGTTCTGCATTTATGGTTTATACGCACTTTTATGAGTTACTGTTCAGTATATTTGTAAATAATTTCACGTGAGCTGGATAACTGAGAATTCAATGCACATATATCTCATGTGATCATGAGATTTAAAGATTTAAAAATGATATGTAGAAGCCCTTATGTTCTTCTATAGAATGCAATTATTTAATATCAAGTATACGTTTGTTTGGCATATAAAACTGGGGTGGCGACTCGATCTTCTCCGTTTGTTACACAAAACTAACTTTACCTTTTCGGAAAAAAGCAGATTTTGTATAGGTTTTTAATTTTACCAATAAAGTTATCTAAAAAAATTATTTAAAGGGCATTGTATATTGTATATTTTGATGGTTTCGGGGACTTGTTCAAACTGAAAAGGTGTGGTCGGCTAATGGGGTGTGGTCGGCTACCCCTTAGTCTACTGCATTAACGGACCTGTTTACAGGCAATGTTTACAGAATATTTTGTACCGATATTGATTGACTTCAATACTGATTTCTATGTATTTTTTCTTTCTTTTTCATTATAGATTATGTTTGAGACCTTCAACACCCCAGCCATGTACGTGGCCATCCAAGCTGTGTTGTCCCTCTACGCATCTGGTCGTACCACTGGTATCGTCTTTGACTCTGGCGATGGTGTCTCCCACACTGTACCCATCTATGAAGGATATGCCCTTCCCCACGCCATCCTTCGTCTAGATCTTGCTGGACGTGATCTTACAGATTATCTCATGAAGATCCTCACAGAGAGAGGCTACTCTTTCACAACAACAGGTGAGTACCTAAGGTCATCTGAGGTAATTCAAGATCGCTGCGATAACTATCTAACCCTTAACTGCACATGGCCCAAACTGGCACGATGATTATATTATATAGCCCTTAGCTCAGGATGTAACCTGCTGGGTCAGATCATGGTCATTTAAGCCAAACAGGTCATTTGAGGTCAAGTCAAGATTAAAATATAGTATACTAAAGGTCCTCCATGGTCAATACAAGGTCACTGCATAAACTCTTTATGCGGCGAGGTCCATGCATGTATAATCTGTCTGGTTATAAATGGACCAAACTTGCATCATAAATTGCCTTAGGACAAGGGGGTGTTGAGGGTCAAAAGCCAACTGATGTTATCCAAGGCCTGTCATTTTCAGGTAATTGTGAATGGCCTTATGGCCCTTGGCTCGGTGTACTCAGATCCAGTGGGTCAGGTCAAGATCATTAAAGGTCAAAAGGTTGCCCCATGTCATAATTTATGTAGCCTAACCAATTGCTGACTAGGAATTTTTGAAAATGTAGGCATGTATACTTGCTATTTTGAAACCATGACTGGCAAAACTATAATCATAACTTTGATTATGATTCTTCGTCACATCTTTTTTTAAATCTTTGTCATAAATTTGTTTTTGAGTTTTAAACCATGAATAATAAAATCTCTTATTGGTCAATTTGTCCTCATTCAGTAACTTTAAATGATTATGATTCTTCGTCACATCTTTTTTTAAATCTTTGTCACAAATTTGTTTTTGAGTTTTAAACCATGAATAATAAAATCTCTTATTGGTCAATTTGTCCTAATTCAGTAACCTTTAATGCTTCATAAAATTAACAATGCCTTCATTCTTTGTATCTTCCAGCCGAAAGAGAAATTGTCCGTGACATCAAGGAGAAGCTTTGCTATGTTGCCCTTGACTTTGAACAGGAGATGCAAACAGCAGCATCCAGCTCATCACTAGAGAAGAGTTACGAACTTCCTGATGGTCAGGTCATCACCATTGGCAATGAGAGATTCCGTTGTCCAGAAGCTCTCTTCCAACCAGCTTTCTTAGGTATGGAAGCTGCTGGTATCCACGAAACCACATACAACAGCATCATGAAATGTGATGTTGATATCCGTAAAGACTTGTATGCCAACACCGTCTTGTCCGGTGGCTCAACCATGTTCCCAGGTATTGCTGACAGAATGCAAAAGGAAATGACCGCTCTTGCTCCACCAACAATGAAGATCAAGATCGTCGCTCCACCAGAGCGTAAATACTCTGTATGGATCGGTGGATCTATTTTGGCTTCACTTTCAACCTTCCAACAGATGTGGATCAGCAAGCAAGAGTACGATGAATCTGGTCCAAGCATTGTCCATCGCAAGTGCTTCTAAGCTGTTAACTCTTTTTAATAAATCATTCTGATCGCTAATTTGACATCACAGCGAACTTTGACATCACATCAGAATCTGAACTTTTTAACTGAGGTCAAACTTTAAATTGCACTTCTAAACTTTGCAAACTCCGGTTCTGACCTCACGGGTATGCAACAATCAAACCATCCCGAGTATAAAAGATACATTCTTGTGCAGTTTCGATGGACGAATCTTCATTAATTCGTTTTTTCGCAGCCATCGAGCAGCAATTCTCTGCACTTACTAAACAATTCACATTTTGAACAAAATTGAGTGAATTTCTTCAAAGTATTTCTGCAGTACTATAAATTAAAATGTTTTACATGTCAGATTGTCATTTTATTTGTTGAGATTCACTCGTATTTGTTTCAAATGATTTGCGCGCGCAATCTGTAACCATAAACTTCATTAAATAGAGAGTTTATGTTCAATTTATACAATCGTTAATTCTGCAGGTTTAAATAATACAGTCATTAAATATGACTTTTTTGTTTACACAGTTCCAGTTGTGTGTGTTTCTACAGTAGAATATCGTTAATACAATTTTTGGAGCTGTAAACCTTATAATTTGAATTAATTTCCAACTCCTTAAAAATGTGAAAGTGGTTCGTAGGACCTTGTATTAGCAGGGCTTTATGTAATCAGGGCTTTATTAATGACATTCTTCTGTAGCTGTGTTTATGTATTTATACGTTTTGTTTTTGTGACCAGAAAACTGTAATATTTGTTTAGATAATAAAATATATTTATATGACAGATATCGTAGTCTTTGAATTTGTGTTTTGAATTAAAGATGTATGATTTCATTCATCCAGTTACCTTGCAACTATGCGACGTTGCAACCATAACCAATTGGTTGCAATAGGCATCTGGTCATTTGAGACCAATGGTAATGGTCGTAACGTCGATAGTTACAAAGCACTTTGCAGTATTTGACCACCGTAATTTCTGAAATATAAACTGCCCCACCCACCCACATTGGCATTGTTATCACTATTTGCGCAAGAATACAAAACGATTCAATGAGCCACTTGGAATGGTTTTGATCCATTGCTTGGCATCTACCTGATAATGATATCACTTTCACAGTGAACTTGACTATTTTATTTTCACGTGGATTTTATCATTTTAACATTGTTTAAACCCTGATACCATAACCTTTGACCCTGTGTGTCCTGGTGGCTAAAGACAAGGTCATTCAAAAGGTCATTTGAGATTTAGATTCCAAAAAGATCAAAAAGGTGACACGGTGTCATCAAAGTACATCCGAGGTCATGCAATGTTTACTTCAATTTCTCTTCATCCCACATGACATGACCTCGGATGAACTTTGATGTCATTTTTACTTCATGAACCAAATTTACACCCCATTAATAGCTTTTGTTCCAGAGTGTTCTGATGGAGTTACACCAAGGTCATTCAAGGTCAAAATTTCTTTTACAATGTCTTAAAGTTGGTCCAATGTTATCCAAGGGCATTTTAAGGTCACTACAATAGATTTTTAATCTCTCAAGGTGTCCCGCAGCTACTGAGCTGTTTCAGATGTATGCCATAAAAGTGCGAGGGACATATACCCATCTTTCAGACACTGATGGGCACACGTGCCCATCCCCAAAGATTGACGCCAATATCCAAAGTGAGTAATGTCAACGTCACTTTGGGTCAAAGTTCATTTTTAAGTCAAACCCTGCATTGTTAGGAGAATCGGAGTTTCATTTCAAAGTCGCTGTCAGGGAAAGTCATGACTTGTAATGAGCGTCACAATAGGGTCTCCTGAGGTCAGTTGAGGTCATTTGAATGTCAGGGCCACATGGGGAAGAAGAGTCCAGCTTTAAGGTCATCCGTGCACTTGCAAACTGAATGTGTATCCGTAACGCCATCAGTCCAAAAAGAATTACATGTCAATACAAAAAAGAAAAAAATATCAACATGATCAATATAGTAACATGCATGTAGGCAATTTCGGACTTACGACGTGTTTTTCTTAAATTTCGGACTGACGAAGTATTATTTTCGGACTGATGAACCTTTGGATTTAATGAGTTTCTTGGATACAGGGTGTCCCAGAATAAACCTTACAATCTTTGCGTGTAATTTTTTTCGGCTAAACGGATTGTTAGAAAGTATATAAAGGTTGCATGTTATAGCCAATGAATTGAACGTTCAGATACCGTTTCTTTCATTTTAATCGGTAGTGTACAATAAAAGTTATGCTTTGTCGAATATATGGAAGAAACATTTTCTGGTCAAATTTCACGATTTTGTAAGTTCCCCTTAAATGAAGTTGTGATGAGTGTTTTCATTGATTTGCTCACTCAACCGTAACATTGTTTACTAATTTATTATGTACATGCTATCTTTTATCTGTGCTGAAAAAATGAACAATTTTGATGTACAAATAAGGCAGATACGATTAATTTTCCGAGGTGACCCATTTTATTCCATTTATAGAAACACCCCTACTTTATGGCCAATAATCATGAAATTGGACCAGACAAAAATCCACCCAAATATTTGATAAAACATAACGTTTGTTGTACATTACCGATTGAAATGAAACAAACGGCATCTAAAAGTTCATGGGCTATGAAATGCAACCTTTTCATAGTTTCTGACTAACCGTTAAGCATGTTAAGCCCAAGAAAATTACACGCAAGATTATAAGGTTTTTTCTGGGACACCCTGTATATAGGGAATACGCACTTCGGCCTCGGACTGCCGACGATAACACTGATGACGCGGGTGATGACGTTACAGAGTTTTGCATCCCGAATGAATATGATGAATAGCGAGCTTTACTTTGCATATAAAGTAATGGAATATTGTAACTCAAAGTTCTAACACGTCTAAGGGGGACAAAATAACAAGTCGAACTATAATTGTTGTTTGATATAATTCGTGAACGCGTGCCTGTACCAAATACGCAGTAGTCTCTGACGTGAGCTTACATTTTCAAGGTTGTTGTGTTCGCGTCTACGCAGAAGACTTTGAGTACGCGTTCACGAATTAAATCCAGCAACTATAAGGTCATCCGGTGACTTTCGATATTTGGCTGCATGTATATGATGTAATACAAAATGTACTCAGTTCATGACACAAAATCAGTACCGGTCGACCACCGTATTTTGATAAGGGGTTTTCTCTGAGATGCAGTTGCTTACGACTGCGGGATAACGATTTTTTCATAAATAGTAAGAAATCAAAAAAATGTTTGCATCCGTTTTGCGTGCTCAAATTTCAATGCACACTGAACGCATGCTTTACTAACGCGTTTGGTTAATCACGCGCCGCCTAGCTGCGTAATATATACGCGGGAAATATGCAGACGCAAATGTGCCATCAAAGTAATCAAATTTTATCAAAAAAATGCCAGTTTTGGTCGTTTATCTTGAAAACTAACACGGTGACCATATTTTTTTATTTCAGTATGTTGAAGAGCGCAAAAAGTGCTTTAACATATGTAAAAATTAAAAAAATAAATGGAGGATTTACTATTTTACAAGCACATAATGATCGACATTTTGGAGTTTTCCCTATACTTTGTATGGTTAATCGGGTGATTTTTTGGAAAATATGTACTTTTTGAAATGCCTGTATCTCAAAAACGAGCACGGTGACCTATATTTTTTATTTTAGAATCGTTATCAGCAAAAATAAATCTACCAAATACTAAATTTTTCAGAAAATAAATGGAGTATTTGCATCTCAGAGAAAACCCCTTAAATCGGCTTCGTGATACCTACAGCATAGATGGTAAAGTTCTCAAATGGATTGCTTCTTACCTCAGTGACCGCTCATTTCGCGTTTGCATTAACAATTCATCTTCGTCGAGTCAACCTCTGATATATGGGATTCCTCAGGGATCTGTGGTTGGTCCTTTGTTCTTTGTTCTATATACATGTTGCATCGGTACAATCATCCGCAAATACAATATTCACCACCATATGTACGCGGATGACGTCCAGCTTTATCTGCCATTCGATCCCAAAGAAAAAGATGGTGCTCAGAATGCAACTGAACTGTTATCTAAATGTGTCGCTGAAATTAGTGAATGGATGAAAATCAACAAACTGAAACTGAATGACGAAAAAACAGAGTTTTTTATTGCTTCATCTGTGTTTAACTCTAAGTTTGTGAAAAATATGACAATTAACATTGGAAACAGTGTTATTTCGCAGTTCCAGACCATCAGAAATCTTGGTGTGATATTCGGCGGATCACGTGAAATCAGTTATCAAAACCACCAATTTCCACCTCCGCAACAAATACAAAATTCGTCGATTCATCACGGTTGAAAGTTGCCACCACCTTGCGCGTTCTCTGATTTTATCACGTATGGACTATGCCAACTCTGCACTCTACGGTTATCTGCCAAGGATCAGAAGAAGCTTCAAGTTATCCAAAACAGAGCTGCCAAAGTCATTTTCAGATTAGGTAGGAGGCATCCATCATCACCACTTCTCAAAGAACTTCATTGGCTCCCTGTAGGATCGCGCATAGCCTTCAAACTCTTGCTTCTCATATTATATACAAAAGTTTTCATGGACATTTGCCATCATACCTGTGTGATCTTCTCACTTGTTATACTCCCAGATTTGAAGGTCTTCGATCTGGGGCTGATGGATTTTTACTTGTTGTTCCGCGGACACATCAGATAACATATGGTGACAAGAGCTTCAGTGCTGCTGCTCCTCGTCTATGGAACTCTTTGCCACTCAATATCCGCCAATGCAACTCAATCACAGCTTTCAAAAAAGCCTTGAACACTCATCTTTTCCCATCGTAACTTTTTTTTCTTCTCCATATCTCAATCAGATGGCACTGTTCTCTGGCACTTTCATTTTGTGTATTTTTTTGAAAATGATGTATTTTTAAGAGTTGTAAATTTTAAGTTGTAGTGGTAAGTATTTTTATTCATTGTTGTGCAGCGCTTTGACCTTAAAGGCGCTGGCTCAATAAATGCCTGTTATTAATAATTATTATTATTACCTTTCATTTAAAGTATACTAAATACTGTTTATTCAGACAATTATTACTGTAAGTTTGTTCAGAATGATAAAACAAACGGTATCTACAAACAATACGATAGTAATATTTAAAATACGTGTTATAAATCGAAACTCTTTTAAATTACACCTATGCCATATTTGGTAGCAAGTCAAGAAAGTCATCATGCATTAACATGATTAAGCAAATATGGCAATACACAATACGTTGCTTTAAAAAGTTGCAAAATATGAGTAACTTATTCACCGATAATATCAAAAGCTTAGCAAGTGTTGATCATGTTGATTAATCTAACAACCCGTAGCTTCCTTTGCTTTTGCAAAGCTGCAAAGCTAGCAATGCGTCACAAAGCTAAACATCTTGCCATTTGAAGCTTGCACGGATCAGCCATTTGTGCGGAGAGCCCAAGGAATTAATCCATTTTTAAATTCCTAGGGAGAGCTTCGAGTCTTGAGCTCAACTTATATTATGCAGTATAGTTACACGCGTCCAGTTACTTCCCTGCCTCAATAGAGGGTTTGCATGTGACGTCATATCATACTCACAACACCATTTTCATGGGCCGGCAAACAAAAAGTCCCGTCACATTACAATCTTTTCGCAGTATCAAGACATCAGATCACAGCTAATGATGACAAGCATATACAGTACATTTATTTAGTTTAATTTTCAAGTCATGATTTGAAGTCAATCACGAGTTACAGCCGATTTTGATATCTTGTTTACATCACAAACTATTTCGCGCTCCACCAAGATGGCGTCGAAACGGTCTGCGTGTATGTGTGTAGAAGAATCCTTCGTCGTCGACCGGCTTTGCTCTTAACGCTATGGCTAAGCAGCCAGTGACGAATCGAGCGGCGCCATTTTGATTCCGCCATTTTGCTTCGCGAGATAGGGGGACTGGTGACTCAGTCTAGTATGGTGTGTATCGCGTCGTGCAAACCCTCTATTGCCCATAAATTTTAAAATTCACGCGGCGAACAACCGAGTCTTTGTACCCGCAATCGCAGGCCGTGCAACTTGCAAGCGGCTAATTAGCCTGTTCTTAGTACTAGACACATCTATTGTCATTATGATCCATAGATTATAGCTGATTATGATCATTAGAGTCTAATTATCTGACGCTATGGTTTTGTTTATATGAATTCAGCGTTACCCGCCATTTTGCACAGATAGACCACTTTTGTATGTCCCATAATGCATCTTGAAAGTACCGCAAGTACGAGCATTTTTGCGCGAACGACCATATTACTACGTTCTGCGCATGACGTCATTTGCGCAGAAGGTAATAATATGGTCAACTAAACGTTTACGGTACTTTCAAGATGCATTATGGGACATACGAAAGTGGTCTATTGGCAATGATGGTGTTAGTAGTGCAACATTCTTTACACTATAAATGCTGCGCTAAATTGTATGTAATTTATATGGTATCTTTTGCGCCAGCATCATTCGTCGATATACATCGATAGACATGATAGATGCACATCGAACGTCAAAATTAAACATTCATTTCATTTCATTTTATTTAGGAAAACATACAT
>JXSR01S030343.1:23278-33697 GCA_000969725.1 Ophiothrix spiculata | reverse complement strand
TGATGAATCCCATAAGAACTAGTAGACAAAAGCTCTTGAGTTCCGTCAAGGAGGTTGGAGGAGGTTCTTATCAATCCAATTCAATTTCAAGTTCAATTCCAGGATGAGTCAGATTGACAATTGTGTAAAGTGTAATCTCTAGAGACTGCAAATGGCAAATACTTGAGTACTCATCCAATACTGGTATCGGCGCCACCTAGTCAATACCTGTTCCTTGACACTTTTCATAGAAGGCTACAGATTTTTTGGATCATCTACAACAATTTATAGGCTATTAAATACCTAAATGTTGATTTTAAGTTTGTCCCAACATATAAATGTGATTTTGAAATGAAATAAAAGTACCTTTTCCAATCATAAAACTTACAAATTTGAATGATAAGTCTCAACATTTTTTTGGTGTTGTTTGTTGGAAAAAGTACAACCTTTAAGCTTACGGGTCACTTTTTCAGAAACCAAGTTCCAAGATACTTTTGAATATCCTAATACACAATGTAATATTTAAAACTTAAAAGATTTGGTCTTTTAAAATGTGCAAATCTTTGAAACATAAAAAATACTTTATATCCAGTTTGTGATCAATTATCAGTTTATGTACATAGAATGGTTAATATTTGAAAATCCAAAAGCAAGCGTTAATAAATGGCTAGAATGATTAAAGAACCTTCCAATATCAGCTGCAAACTGCATTTTGTATAAATTCACCATTTAAACATGTTAAACACAAAATGTTATTTGTAAATTCCTCTAAGTATGTATATACACCATACAATATCGCCAATTTTGAATAGCAACATCTAATACAAGATTTGAATTAAATTTATTCCCATATTCCACATCTAATTTGAAATTAAATGAATCATTTCTCCTTATTCAACATGTTCTTTTGGTCATCAGGCACATTCCAGGCTTATATCAGTACTTCCTTACAACATGTACAAAAGATTTCCTCCAAACAATTGCTCATCCTGAAACATGAATACCACACAGAGGCAAATGAAAAAAACTGGGGACAATACAAGACACAAAAGATGTTGAAATTGAAGGCAAAGAGCACTTAGGGCAAAGTGGGTTAGCTTGGGTTTTAATACCAAGATGCTCAATTCAGGTTGGAATGAATCATATTTTTGTCTATTTTATTGGAGTGTTCTCCTTAGTTCAACAGGCAATTTGCATAACTCTCTACCAATGGTAGATATAAATTTAGATACCAGATAGCATTGCTCTATACTACTGATAGCACTTAATATAAATCTGCAGTTAATAGCATTTACTATCTACAATTGATTGCATATTCTATCTACTATTATATACTACATTAATAAATTTAAGAGAGTTGATTGGTTTGAACACGATCACATGATTTCAAATAGTTTTAACCACCTTGAGAAAAGCCGTAAATAGTTCTTTTTGAAAAAGACTATTTACGGCTCCAACGAACTATTTTTACGGGTCTGAAAAGACTATTTACGGCTGACATCATCAAAATCCGATGTGCGCAAGCGTTCTTAGCGCTAGTGGATACAACACGTTTTGTAATTTGTGAACATGAATAATAACATTTTAAAATGGGCAAGTAAAAATCACATTATGAAATTTATTAAAGCAGTATATAAAACAAATATATACTGACTTTTTCAGATCTCTGGATTAAACCTATGGTCCTTCATTGACTAAAATTATGCTATTTTACTTCGGGGCTGCGCCCCTCAGTAAAATAACAATTGTAGTCACTTCAGGCCCATAGTTTTAACCAGAGATCTTCAAGTCAGTATATATTTGTATACTGGTAGCTGATAGCATGATTTGCTGTGTACTATCAATATCATTACTATCTACTGCTGACAGCCTTGATATTCAACTGATAGCATTTGCTGTCTACTACTGATAGTATCTGTTTAGCATCTTATCTACTTTTATAGACGATTCCACACATCTCCGGACTAAGTTCGCTGGTGAAAAGGTAACAAGGTTTGATTTGAGGGGCACATCCTTGAATGAAAATAGAAAATGTAGAAAAAATCAATCAGCTACCTTTTGTTTTACAACTATTATTTACTACTGTTGGATTTAAAGCAAATACATTTTAATGTTTGTATGAAAAAGGGCAGCTATTGGTTTACAACAACTCTTGGCTCTTTTTAGACAATGTTATCACATATGCTATGTTAGGTAAATCATCATTTCATTACAGCGGTTGGGTACACATTCTAAAAACTTGTATAATGGGAATACAATTTCATGATTTGCACCATTGATCTATGATTTAGACCAAAAAATTATGTTACTCTCTGACGATCATCACGTAATTTATGCATGATGTGACGTTTATCATGTCTGTAGGCATTATTGGGAAAATCGTTCAAAATCGCGACAAATGTAATTGAAAATGATGATATGATCGAGGTCTACACTTTTTTAAGTTTGCTAGGAAAATTTCCTATACATACGATATAACAGTGTATGTCTGTTTTTTCCTTCAATTATCATTATTTGGCCTATTGATCGTGCTGATAAATCACATGGGTCTTCGTAAATTTTTAAGTATAATAGCAAAAAGCAATTTGCAACATAAAATCATCCAGTTGACCTCTTTTTTCCTCAGTCAAAAGTTATTTGCATTAAAAAAAAAAAAGAAAAGACATTTGGATATTATGCCAAACAAGCCAGATTTTCTGAATGGCTGAAATGATTATTGGGTTTAAAATTTATCTCCTCTCCTGGACAATGGTACGTTCAAATCGATGACTGGGACGTCCGGAGATGTAAAAAATTTACTATAATAAAATTTGCTGCCTACTGATAGCATTTGTTACCTACTGATGGTATAACACTTTTTGCATGATATTTTCTTAGCTGCATTATCAATGTGATTTTCCCAAGTTAAGTTTTCATCAATTGTTACTCCCAGAAACTTACAATCTTAGAAAAAAATATTTGAGGGCACTTTAATAACAATGATATATTGTTGTTGGATTTAATTCGTGAACGCGTACTCAGAGCCTTGTACGTACACGCGAACTAAAAAACCTTGAAAATATACGCTTGAGTCAGGGACCACTGCGTACTTGCTATAAACACGCGTTCACGAATTAAATCCAATAACTATAGTTCTGAGTACAATAGAGTGAGGGTTCAAAGTTTTTGAGGACCATGTTTTTCTCTCTCCCTGTCCCAGGATCTCCCTTCCCCATCATTCATTGTTGTGAGAAACACATGCCCATGCTTTTTTCTTAAAGATATGTTGCTTAGGGAGCTTAAGTGTCATCTATTTTAGCCATGATTGTAGTTGGTTATTGATGTCTTCTGCTGATAGCAAATCTGCTGCTTAAAGTTTTTAAATATATTTATGGTAGCATAGTTTTTTCTATCCAATAAGGTTTTGTATACATGTAGTGATTTTCTATTTAGATCAAAGTATATAGAAAACTGAGCTAAAAACATGGCCCCAATTATGTAACGTGTAACGTAATATGTGAACAAAAATGAGAACACACGATGGAGAATGCTGTTCACCTTGTACCCGATTAAGTGTAACACACACCAAGGATAATGTCAGGATTTATCGATATTTGAGAAGGATTATTCTTTGTGTGTTCTCGTTAATTGGAGCCACTGATCACGTGATCAGCGAAGAAACGTTAACCAGCGACCATTGAGAAATAGTAATCAAATGAGCTATGAAGAATATAGGGATATAGTGTCTGGGGCCTGGCGCAGCTTCCATTAATGTGAGCTGCCATGGCAAAAGGATGTAGTTGTCATCTCCTACAAGTAGCTCATTGTAGCTGATGTATACTAGTTGCATATCAAATATGCTACAATGAGCAACATGTATGGGCAAACATCTGCATACTTTCGCCCCTGCGGCCCACATATCATGGGTTGACAGACTATGGTGGATAAATCAAGTGACAGATTCATACCCTGGTCACATAACCTTGCAGCGAGATTACGATGTGCTTAAGGTGTCAATTCAGCAGACGCTGATCGGACACCGACCGGTGTCCAGCCGCCGTGAGCCGTAGAGATGCCGGAAGCATGCCGTAAGAATTCAATTCCGAGTTAAACCCTTGCAGATTGTATACGATGTCTTCAGTTATGGTCACATAACTACCAGCGTCCTACCGGTGTCCGACCGGGCATTGCAAGCATTCACCGGTGTCATACCGCTGATGTGGGGTTACGGCTTCTTACAGTTTATGTGACCAGGGTGTCAATGCAACAGAAAGCTAAGTAGAAATCTTAAAAATCAAATAAAGTATCACAACCAGGATTAAATTGTACATGGGACTGATAAGTGCAAAGTGAGTGGAGTACCATGTGATGTTGGCTAAAAAGCTCCCCTAAGGCAAAAAAAACCCCAAAACATTGTTTGATTGTCCTCCACAAATTTTTTGAGCAAGTGCAGGCAGGCATTTTTTTTTTTTAAGATTTTTTTTTCAAATGTAAGTCAAAGCTACACCAAATTATGGCCTCTATAAAGATGCAAATAAGTCTACTGTACTGAAAAATATCTTTATACAAGTTTTAAAACAGTATGAAAATGCAAAAAAATGAAACAACAACTTAAAGTAATATTTTCAAAAAATTGAAATTCTGAAAAAAAATCTTTTTTGGAAATTTACAAATTAGGCGCGGTATACTTTTGTACAGTAAAAACTTTTTTCCAGTTTCAAAAAAATACTGGCGGGCGGTGGAAGACAACTAAACAACTTTTTTTAGGCCAAATATAGAGAGCACATTACTTTTAATATTTTTCATTCAAGACAATGTTTTCCATTATATATGAAAAATAGTAATTGGTATTTTACATTGTACCTTTTCCAGAGGTAACAAAGTGCTTGCATATGAATCATGGACTTGAAGGTATTCTATTGGGAGCAACCAGATCTCCACTCAGCAATGACTCCCAATAGAAAAACTTTCCTCGTCCATGTCCTTAAATCTTTAAAACAAATACCGGCTTTTTTGCTATGGATGTCATAAATAAGAGAACGGATGAAATACCCATTTTTTAATTCATCATGCATTGTTTGAAGTTTACTGAATCATACAGCTGAAGCCTTCTTTTGGGACCATAAAGTACAACGAATAATTGATGGAAAACAAAGCGAGGATGCGTTAAAAAGTTGAATGATGATTTGTTTGCAAGAACATGAATGAATCATGTTGTGTGAGTGATAAACCAAACACCAAGAAACTTTTATCTCCAGGACAATAAGCTGAGGATTTTTTTTTCATGACGACCATTTTGCGTCCCCTTTTAACACGATTTTCCATACACATCCAAACACAAAAAATAAAAGTCAACTTTAACACCTTATATAAAGGATACAGAAGTTGGACACAAAAAGTTATGAAAAAAGCTCCAAAATGGGCTAAGTTAAATATAACTGAAAATGAATAAAATCTGAAGGAAATCTGTTAAAAAATTAAAATTCTAATTATGCCCTTACTGCTCATGGTGGTCCATACATTCAAGATTCTCAGAATTGAAAAAAAAAGTTAAATTGTAATCTATACTCCACATCTCAAATTTGGTAATAATTGGACCCTAAAAAATGAAAGCCAAAATTCTCATGCACAACTCTTTCATCTCCAGAGAGTTCAGTTCAGCATTTACATAATTATAAGTGTGACTCATTCAACTTGCAATTAATCATGAGGTTATGAATTCCCCTTGCTCTCATTTTGCAATATTGATGAAGCTTTTTGACAGGATTTTGCCCCTAGACAACCATGAATAAATCCCATACCTGAGAATGAGTTACATATTTCATGTTTGATGAATCCGGTGCATATGACTGGTGTTGTACGCACAAAAGTGACAAAACTGTATCTAAGACACTTAAATATATGATACAAATACTGCATTTCACATTATACTTACACATAAAGTCATTTAAGACCACAACATTTTAATCAGTTGTCATTTACATTGCCGTTTACTATCCGTGGTTACCAGCTCAAGCACTATTAAATTCAAAACCTATTCTCTAAGATAAATCTTTCAAAATTTTGAATTGATTTCCAGATCCCCTCCCCTATGCTTCTGAGATAAGATGTAAGAGGAACAGAGTTAGAACTGAAGGCCTATATAGATATGAAATCAACCGTTCTTCCCTACTGAGCATGACACTCATGATAGTAATGTCAAGGCCCCAGGTTCAAATCCCGGATGTTCAGTGACTTGACTGACTGTCATTTATGCTATAAATATAAAAATTCATGATCCATCAGCAAGCTTGTTTTAAAGTTTTGTGTCACTCTGTTGCATAGAGAAACAAACTTATAACCAATAAGTTTAAATTAACATGAACTAGATACTCTTTGTGCATGGAGAAAGTGTCCTGTAAATTTCATGAAATCCAAAAATAGGCATTATTTTGCTAGAGATAATAATAGTTCTAAAAATGGTAAAATATATAGGTTTATAGCACCCTGATAACCATTGCCCATTGGCTTCTGTGTAAAATGTAAAAGTACAAAAGGTAGGTTATCTTGAAACTTCATATATTTTTTATGTTCTAAAATTTTGGAACAATTATCAGATAGCAAATATCTATTACTCTATACATATTTCATATTATGACTCGGGCAATTCAAAATAAAGTGTCCACCCAAAATAAATCTGAATATAATATATAGAATCCACTGTTATGGTATATCATTAAGAGTGTAAAAAGTGTGATTCTTATGTGCTCTTCGATGGCAAACAGACTACTTCAACAAATCATTTGCATTTTCAAAACTTCCGACTGAAACCACTACCGGAATGTTGTGATTAATATCCCCCTAAGAACTGATGAAATATTGATGAACATTCCTGAGGCAGGAATCCCTACAGGTAAATTTCTAGCTCATCCGATTGCAAAGAGCTGATAGAGCACGCAACTCATTAAGATGAAGCCCCTTCCTGCATAAATTGGTCATGCCAATATTTAGTTCAAGCTTTTTTTTCAACTAAAGAATAGATAACCTTCTTTTGATCTATACCTCTAAGGGGCATACCATTAGATTTCCAGGGTGGGGGGGGGGGGGGGGCAGGAAGTTTTTTTGAAAAAAAATCCCCCTTCACAGGCAGAAGAAAAAGAAATTCCCCCCTGAACATGGAATAGGCAGAAAAACAGTAATTTCCAGGAGAAAAAATTGCTCCCGAATGGGGCGCGAAAGAAAAAAATCAGCGTTTATGGCTTATTATTTTGTGGTGTACAGATAGGCCTGTAGCCAGGATTTTTTCAAGGGGGGGGGGGGGGCAGATTTTTAAAAAAAGAGGACCTTCTGGAGGCTAAATTTTCTGATAAGAAAAAAAAAATAGTTTTCAGTAGTTTTTCAAGCATTTTGTGTAGTCTTTTCTTATGAAACGACATACATTTATATGTTTTTGGTGCTTTATAGGTATTTTTGGTGGATATTAAAGGAATTTTTATGGACTTTTGAGGGCTTTGGCTGAAAAGGGTGGGTGGCTGCCCCCCCCCCCCCCCCCCCCCAGCTATGGGCCTGCCAATATACGAAGTCACTGGCCTATATCAAAATTCCTATCTTGGCTCATTCCTGTCTGACAAAAGACAGAACTACGAACATTTTTATCATTTTACTCCTGGCTGGCAGATCAGTTGATAGAGCACACAACTCATTAGTGGAAAACCCATCATGCATAAATGCAATGTCATTATCAGTGTTGAGGTGACCTTATTCCATTTTAGTTAGTTTTTAAATTTTGTTTTAAATATTTAGATCTAAGCTTTTGATTTATACAAGAAAGGTACTAATAAAATCGATGGAGCGCTAACCACAGGCATTAGTAAATCGGGAGGCATGATATACCCCACCCCAATATTTGTCACAGGAGAGTGGCCTTTGTAACCATCCCTGTATCAAAATATGTATTTTGGCATCACAATTTTAAAGGGGCAATTCATGATCCACTTTTCACCCTCAAGGTCACCTCTATCAAATTTGAGTTTTTATCTTATAAGAATCCTCAAGTGGTATATGTTACGATCCCCGAACCATTCTTATATATGTGCTTGTGTTATTGAGAAAAAAGAAAAAATGTGTCATTTTCTAATTATTGTCGGGACCCGACATTAATTACAACACAGTAGTCTATGGGGATTTTCAAAATGCTGAAAAGCTTGTAACTTGGAAACGAACGGTCGGAATCAAGTGAAATTTTCAGTATATATTTATGTTGTACTCTTCTTTTTATTTAGCTAGAAAATAGGCCACATCAAAATCATGAATTGCCCCTTTAAGAAAAGCTTATACTAAAATTTGAGCTATCAAAGTTAATTTCTCAAATCATAGATTCTATAGTATTTTTTGAAATATTGCCCAAATGCCATTATATGTAATAGAAAAATGTAATTATTGACCTATTTTGGACAATATTATCTTTCCATATCACTCACGACAAACATTTCACTTTTTGTCCTCTCCAACAGAACGCCATTCTCTAAGCCATCTCGAATAGAACACTCAGGCGTTTCATTTTGCATTTCAATATGGGCTGCATACCCCTATATGGAATTCAGGACTGAAATGGTTGAAGACATGCGGGACTGAAATGGTTGAAGACATGCGCAACTTATAGCAGCAAAGTGGCCGTTTGAAACATGTGTTACGTGATAGACAATTTTACGAATTTGGACAAGTATGTTGCAAAACATGCCATGGAACATTTAAAGGGGCATTGGACAAGTTCAGCATCATCCCCCACTTTTCCCAAAACATTTTGAGATTTTTGCATCATTTGAAGTATTAGCTGTAATAATGACAGCATGCAAAGTTTCATTGTCAAATTCAAACTCTATATATCAACATATTTAGATATTCTATTAATTTTAATTATCGTTGTCGACGACGATAAATACTGCCCTCTGTAGTTGAATTTTTAGAATTGGCGTTTACAGGAGTTCAAATTAAAATTCAAAATTTCTTTTGATTTATCTGCAATCTATGATGTGAAAGGAATGTTTTACAAACAAATCTTTGGCTCTTTGTCATTTTATAGCATCAATAAATACGTTTAGAGAATAGCCTCATACCCAAAATCAACAAACAAAATAAAATTCAAATTTTTGACTTTTTTGAAGGTTTTGATCAAAATTTTCCTGATATCTGGTAATTGACTGTTATTTTCTAACATAGGAAGTGAAAATCATCGACGAACAAAATTTCAAAATTTTGTCCAATGCCCCTTTAATGTCAAATAGCAATCACAAGCAAACAAGTCTTCAAGATGGCACCACTTAGTCTTTGCTGTAAGCTGACTTTATATATAAAATTATGCTTGTGATGGCCAATAGCCTTTAATCACGTATCTATAGTCCATTTTGATCAATTGTAAAACTAGTATCGTTCCTCTGATCTCCCCTCCCTCTGATCTCCCCTCCCAGTGACCAACAGGCATCCTAGCAGTGAGCGAGAAGCACGAGCCGCGAAGGCGACCTTTTGAAGAGACTCAGACCATACACGACACTATGCTACAAATTGAACTGATCAATTGAACAGCCCTGAACAAGGGCTAGATCAATTGGACAAATTTTGTTGCTTCATGGCAATTATGACAAACAGATCTCAAAGATGGCGCCACAGAATCAATAAACCGTAAGTAGGGAGGGGGCACCTATACCTGTCAACATTTTCAAATTCTGATGCGGGAGACTTTTGTTATTAATTAACTTTACAAGTAATGCTTACGGCAAACTGACATATGAGGCCCAAAAGGCAGGTCAAAAGTTACGCCCAATTTTTTTTACACAGCTTATGAAAACTGACAAGCAAAACAAAAACAAAAACAACCCCACCCCCCAAAAAAAGGGGGAACATATTAACATTTCTGCCAATAGGGAATTTTCACGCTAGTGGGACAAAGCGGTAGATTTAAAAAAACCGGGAGATATGGCTACCAGATCGGGGGGGGTCGGGAGGGCTAACTAAAAGCGGGAGACTCCCGCCTAAATCAGGAGCCCCCCCCCCCTTGACTGTTCGTTGACTATCTGGAACATTGTGTTTGCCATGACCAAAAGACTTTAATCATGAACAAGCTCAAGTTACTCAATTCAATATGTTTGGACTTGCAGTGAAGGTTAGCTTGTAATTCTATAATGCATGGACAGAGGCTGACCACCTGACATTTTTTGATTTTATGCAAATATTGTTTTTGTTTAATAATTCTATGATAGGTGGAACGGGGGCTACTTAGGGGTTTTTTTTTTGGGGGGGGGGAATAAAAGTATGTTTTTATAGTGTATGAAATGAAATGTGGGCAAAATTATATGATGCATGGAAAGAAGTTGATCAAATGAAAATTTTAGAGGTTTTTTTAAATAATTTTTTGTTAATTTAATGCAAATAATTTGTTTCTTTAATATTTCTACGACAGGTGGAAAGGGTAGCTTAGTGCTTTTT
>JXSR01S030343.1:0-17105 GCA_000969725.1 Ophiothrix spiculata | reverse complement strand
TTAAAGTTCGATGGCAAATATTTGGTGACGTCACGACCAAATGTTTTGTAGGAAAAATTTTGTTTGGAGGCCGAGTATGAATTGAGCCTTACGGTACACATTTTAACATGGTGGTAAAAAGTCACAGAGAGGACCAACTCTGTATATTTTATGTCTCAGGTTTTCACTAACATTGGCTTTGAAGTTAATTGTACGATGATTTTTACAACCAACAAATTTGTTTCAAATATCAAACCTTATAATGAAATATTGGGGACGCAGTCATACCCCCGCAGCCCTTCTGGTTACGCTACTGCTTTCAAGACAACTGATGTAGAATGACTATAGCTATCTTACAGTGACTGTAGCAATCAATGCCCTCTGAACACTTTGATCCAATATAATTCATTATTTTGAACAAAAAAGGTTGATTCAAGTTTGATTAAGCTTTCTCACCAGGTATTCGCAGATGCATGTGTACTTCACTAAAATCTCATGTGCCTCACTAGTCTCATAACTCACCACAAGTTCAAATACTTACACCCTTTCCAGTCTGATGACTTTTTCGGCCCCCAGGCTGAAGGCATTTTACCTCCAAAGTGACTTCTAAAGTATATTCAAATTTTCTATAGAAATATTCTACACAATTTAATGAAACTTCAGCATAATACACCTGTATGAACTGTACACATTGCCTGGGATAGTTTTTTGAAGGTAAGAGTTAGTCTGGGGGACGTCCTACACCTGAGCTGACAGTAATTTAGGGCATCCCCCAGATGCCTTACAACAAGAATAGGTTAAAATGAACTTCCACTTGTTTGTGATAATTGATGTCGAGATCTGTTGTAAAGAGTAAAACATTTCAGGTATTTCTGGAAAATGTTATTCCAAAAAGGTCTATCAAAAGAAACAAATAAAAACTTTAAAAAAAGAAAACATGTGAGAGCTTCATGTCAGCTAAATTTCCCCCGCTAAAATTTTGTCATCATATACCTGTAACTGGACACATGAGTGCGATGCAATGAATAACATTTTAACAGATGGAGAGGTATTTAAGGACCTGATGCATAGCAAACCAAATGTCATGTTATGCTGATGAGGAACATGGCATTGCAATTATTGGAATGGATGGTACTGATAATGTGATGAATGAGAGCAATAACAAATCATATCTAGATCATACACATTATTATCGGACCAGTCAATTCATATATGAGACTGTCCATCCTGAACCAGCCGTAAATGCAGCCTCTTGCAATTTTCACTTTTTAAAATATTAGCAAAGACCATGGTAAAAGGATTAAAATGACACCTCAATGAACTTCACTCGATTTTCCAGAAGTCGAGTTATGGTCCATCAAAGATTGTCAGGGAATAAAATGTATAACTGAGATATACGTATTCAAAGATCTGTAATCCCTTTATTTTCTATTGATTGACCTCAAAATACACAGATATATTTCATATTTCCAATTATTTTCTTGAAATGAAACTTTGCTGGTGGTTTGAAGTAAGCACAAGAATTGTGAATCTGCCAAAAAATTAATTTCGGCAAATTATAACCTTGACATGTATTTTCAGCTGTAGCGTAAAGTAAAGTTACAGCATTTACGGCTCATTTGGGATGGACAGCCACATATAGAGCATATACATTATCATCGGATCAGTCAATTAGTATATCAAATCAAAAAAGTAACGGGGATGGCCTGTTTTTGCACAGGTCGGAGTGCATCTCTCTTCTGAAGCAATTGGGATAGACTTCAATTTTTGTTATATTTGCAGTGAGGGGATCGCAGCACCTCCTTCCACATGAGTTTGTTACCTTCCCAGCATTGAAGAATGGCAGTATTCACTTGGATGAAGAGGAGTACATGTGGGTAAGTGTGTTGCTCAAGGACACTGCACACAACACCCACTGGATTTGATGAAGAGTCAGGGACTTTCACCACTAGCATTAAGCTCAATTCATACTCGGCCTCCAAACAAAATTTTTCCTACCAAACATTTGGTCGTGACGTCACCAAATATTTGCCATCGAATTTAAACTATGAACGTGTAGCAAACATTTGGTCCATTGTATATGGCAATTCATTTACATGTGCAATCTAGCGCGAAATTCTGTTTGGTCTGAACTCGGTATTGAAGTTGTTTTGTTTGGAGTCACTCGTCATTTTTACGTCACGACCAAATGTTTGGTAGGAAAAATTTTGTTTGGAGGCCGAGTATGAATTGAGCTATACACTGTTTGTGTCTACTGAAGATAGTAAATCTCCAAGTTAGCGGTGTTTCAAATGAAAATAGTGAGTGTTCTCTTTGCAGATTATCCTTATTCAAAGGATAAATCTGCTTTAAGGCTACTGTAAACCTTATCAACCTCTAATTTCCAAAGTGCCTTATGCTCTATAAATCAAGCAAGCTAATCATATCATATAAAAGTATACATTTCTAGAAGTGGATTTGTGTACTGATTGTGATGGTCAGGTCATTTTTGGACCAAATGTGTACTTTTAGCCCTAATGGCATTTCTAGATATTGCTTTCTAGATTCTAAAAAGTAAAATGTTTCAAAATTTTAACAAAGCAAAATTTTGCAAGCTTTTTGTAAAATTTTGGGCCAAAAAAAATGGATCTTGGGGTCAAAATTACACACTTTGGTTCAAAAATGATCTCACCATCGTCTTCAATATGCAAATTCACTTCTAAAAATATATACTCTTATTTGGATTTAATTATCCGTTGCTGAGTTACAAAACAAAAACTATTTCTGAAAACAAAGGGTTAACAGGGCCCTTAAGTAAACATCAACTTTCAAATTTGCAAGAGGCAGAGATACTGTTGACTGACAGTGCTGATAAGTTTGCAGATAGCCGGCCAGACATGAGGAAACATGGAAAATGTCATGTAGTAGATCTGTCATACAAAATCAACACAGTATTGCAATCAGCCTACATGGTGTACTGACAAATGAGGAGGCTCTTAGATGAATGAGATGATGTTAGAAATGGTTTTCATGATATCAGCAAGAACGTAATAAACAGAACTATGAGTATTATATCATGGTTTGGATATTGACAATAGGTCACATATGGCAACAGTTGAGAAACTTCTTCTGAAATATTAATTTCTAATATTTCAACATGTAAAGAAGATCAACAGTAATTCCCATAGCACACTTTTGTAGACCTTAAAGAAGATCAACAGTAATTCCCATAGCACATTTTTGTAGACCTTCCAGAAAATGTAAGGTCCAAAAATCACTAATTTTGACAAAATGACAACACCGGTGCCGTTGTGGTCAATTTGAAAATCATCATTTTATATTGTTTAGACAAGTAGTGAGTAATGAGCAGGAAAAAAATGATAGAGGATAGTTAATTTCTGGAAATCCAAGCCTTACACTGTTTGCTATCTACTGAAGATAACAAGTGTTCTCTCTGTAGTATTTAACAGTAATTTTCATTATGGTACCTCAATACAGCTTTGTATGGCTTTCAAGAAAATTCTGGCATTTTTGTCAAGATCACTCCATCGAGTACAAAATGACACAGCTGCCATAAAAATACAAATCCGCTTCTAGAAATGTATAGTTTTATAGAAATGTATAGCTTTATACGCTTATATGTTTAGCCAAGCAGTTTGACAGATAGAGTTGAAAAAAGGAGGTGAAACTACTGTATACTATAATGGTTGCTATCCAGGGCAGCAAATTGTGCGGGAGCGGGGAGCATCGCTCGCAGGAAGCAACAGAAGAAATTGAGGAAATTGTGCCTTCATGAGAAAAAATAATACGAGCTGATTGAGGAACTTTGAGCTTCAAAATCTTGCTCCTGAGGAAAAAATAATAATTGTATGCCCTGGTTTCTATCAACTGAAGATAGCAAAATTATCAACTAAAAATAGCAAGTGTGCTCTCTGTATTATATCTTTAAGTAAACATGAACTTTCAATTTGCAAGAGGCAGAGATACTGTTGACTGACAGTGCTGATAAATTTGCAGATGGCCGTCCAGACATGAGGAAACATGGAGAATGTCATGTATCAAATCTGTCATACAAAATCAACACAGTATTCAATTAGCCTACATGGTGTACTGACAAATGAGGAGGCTCTGACATGTATGAGATGATGTTAGATAATGTTTTTGTGATATCAGCAAGAACGTAATAAACAGAACTATGAGTATTATATCATGGTTTGGATATTGACAATAGGTCACATATGGCAACAGTTGAGAAACTTCTTCTGAAATATTAATTTCTATATTTCAACAAGTAAAGAAGATCAACGATAATTCCCATAGCACATTTTTGTAGACCTTCCAGAAAATGTAAGGTCCAAAAATCATTAATTTTGACAAAATGACAACACCGGTGCCGTTGTGGTCAATTTGAAAATCATCATTTTATATTGTTTAGACAAGTAGTGAGCAATGAGCAGAAAAAAATGATAGAGGATAGTTAATTTCTGAAAAACCCAAGTCTTACACTGTTTTCTATCTACTGAAGATAGCAAGTTTTTTCTCTGTAGTATTTAACTGTAATTTTCATTATGGTACCTCAATACAGTTTTGTAAGGCTTTCAAGAAATTTCTGGCATTTTTGTCAAGATCACTCCATTGAGTAAAAAATGACATAGCTGCCATAAAAATACAAATCCACTTCTAGAAATGTATACGCTTATATGGTTTAGCCAAGCAGTTTGACAGATAGAGTTGAAAAAAGGAGTTGAAACTGCTGTATACTATAATGGTTGCTATCTACTGAAGATAGCAAAATTATCAACTGAAAAAAGCAAGTGTGCTCTCTGTATTATACCATATGATAGGATAAATACATCTTTAAGTAAACATGAACTTTCAATTTGCAAGAGGCAGAGATACTGTTGACTGACAGTGCTGATAAATTTGCAGATGGCCGTCCAGACATAAGGAAACATGGAGAATGTCATGTAGCAGATCTGTCATACAAAATCAACTCAGTATTGCAATTAGTCTACATTAGCCTACATGGTTTATTGACAAATGAGGTTTGAAGATGGATATGAAGTTAGAAACAGTCTTTAAGAAGCAAGGAGAATGAAATTGAATATATGAATAGAAATACAGTGCTACAATTTTACTTTGTGGGTAACAGGGAGAAAGAAACTTGAACTGAAACAATCTGACCCCCATATTTCCCATCTGAAGGGTGCACACAAATGAAAAAGAAATTGAGATTGAGTTTGAAAAGCACCACTAAGTCCTACTCATATAATTTCCTATACAAACAATTCGATAGGAAGTAATGAATGATAGGAAACACACGATACCTTAAACATCATGGCCTATCCAATAAAATAAAGTCATAAGCATACAAGCGTAAATCTAATTTTGTATTAGGCAGAGACATTGCATGATGAATGATATAGCCATAATCAGTCTGGCAGATGGTACAACAGACATAGAACATGGAAAATGTCATGAATGTAATCTGTCATGTAAAGTAAACAGAGGATTATAATTAGCACTCAGTCATAGGCCATGTTCAGACAGATCTCAAGAATGCAGAGTTAAAGAAAGTTATTAGAGAGATTGCGCAGCTAGCGTTAAGGTAAACACAAACGTAAAGCAGCCTCATAACGCCAAAAAATTGTTTGGCTGTCCTCCTCACCCAATCTGAGAGTAGGTGCAATTTATTGCAAAATTTATTTTGGTCTTAGCTTGGTGTAGCATGTTGTTATTTTATTTGGTGTCACTTGTCATTTTTATGTCACTACCAAATATTTGGTAGTGAAAATTTTGTTTGGAGACCGACTATAGACTGAAACTATAGTTTGAAAGGCACCACAAACTACTCATAATTTCCTATTCAAACAATTCCATAGGAAGCAATGCATGATGGGAAATACAATATTTATCATGGCCTATCTAATGAAATATTATATGCATAGGATCAATTTATAGTTGGCCTCCAAACAAAATTTTTGCTACCAAGCATTTTGATGTGACGACAAACTATGGGCAGCAATAGGTGTTGTTGGTTTAGGCACCATTCTTGATTTCACATGCCGTTTTGGGTTACATATCGCAGTTATGGGTTTTACACACCCTTTTATGTATATATTTTAGACACCTTTTTCATCGTAATATAGACACCCTTATCAATTTTGTAGACACCTTTCTCTTGCTAACACCTATGGCCGCCTATAGTTTGACGTAACAAAATGTTTGGTAGCGAAAATTGTGTTTGGTGGCCGAGTATAAATTGACCCTATCTAATAAAATAAAGTCATAAGCATACAAGCATAAATCTAATTTTGTATTTAGGCAGAGACATTCGACGATGAATGATATAGCCATAATCAGTCTGGCAGATGGTACAACAGACATAGAACATGAAATATCATGAATGTAATCTGTCATGTAAAGTAAACATAGGATTATAATTAGCACTCAGTCATAGGCCATGTTCAGACAGTACTCAAAATGCCGAGTTAAAGTATTTATTAGAGAGATTGCACAGTTAGCGTTTACGTTAAAGTGGACGTAAAACAACCTCATGATCTGTTTTTCATGGATGTTATCATGAGTAACTCATGAATAACAATAAAATTCACAAACATATTTACCGAATGATGGGTTTACACTGGTGGCTTGTCGTTAACGGAAGGTGACAGACTTAAAAATCAACCTCTATGACCCATCATCAGACTTTATTTCTTTACATCAGCTTAGGTCGCTACTTGATTTTTAAGTCTGTTACTTGCTGTCGACGACAAGTCGTCACACTCAATCACAGTGTAAAACCACCCTAAATGGTATTTGCACAATCTCTCTATCATTCCCAAATGCATTAATGTTTATTCTTTCGTTCGAAGGAGACACAACTTAAGAAAAAAGGTATAGGCAGGGAGGTTACGAGTCCTAAGTAAGAGAGTGGAGGGGCAACAGCATATATCGTTTTCTACGATCTATGGGCAACAGTAAGAAGGCTACACTTCAATGTAAGGTATACACACACACACCCCAGCATTTGTAAAGCGCCTTTTAACCAAAAGGATACAAAGCGCTGAGAAAGAGAGAAAGAAAAAGGAAGGAAGAGGACACAAGAAACTAATTGGGGTAAAGGTGACTTTTGATGGACTTCTTGAAGGAGACAACGTGGTGGAGCCTCTGGCCACAGCAGGGAGTTTATTTCATGTTCATAGGCGTGGGGCTGAGGTAGAAAAAGCTGTATCACCAGTCAGAATACGGGTCCTTGGAGAGCTCAGATGGCATGATGGATTTAATATTGCACCTCCTTTACAGCATCCAAGCATCGGTAGTGGCACCAAAAGTATTTAATGGGAGGGGTATATGCAAGTACACATTTAAACCAGTTTACTTTAACAAATTAAACCTTTGTCAAACAAAAAACTTGATAAGAAATAATCCAAATGTTAAATGTGAAAACTTGATACATTGAACATCCAATGCACAAAATGTTTAAACTGGCCCTTTAAGTGATGAAAGACATGGATGATGGCATTTCCCGATGGCCAGACAGACAATGTAATGATGAACAACTACAATGTCATGTCACAGATTCCTCGAGCAAGATAAACATGGTATTCCAATTGATAAATAAGGAAGATGTAATGCATAGAGAGAAACAGAGACGTTAATGATGAAAGAAGCACTCGACAGAGGACCGACTTGTAGATTGTCCCCACCCTGCCTACAAAATGTGGCAAATCTTAATGGGTTTGTAAACTTTGCGGTGAAGGCACAACCACATTTTGAAAAACCTACTAGAAATATTATCATAAAGGACATTACTTTCTGGATATACATCAAAATACTTCATATTTTTGGTTATTTCTAATAATGACAATTTCAATTGACATTTTCTATACTGAATACATGTCTAGTATTGTCTTCTTTTGTAGTAATTTGAAAAATGCATTCTAGAAACACTGAACCCCTAAAAAGCTATTTCAGTTTTTTTTTTTTTTTTTTTTAGAAAATTGTCAAAATGGTTCACTCTTAATATGGCCAGTTTCTATAAGGAAAATATGACTTTCACATGCAATAAATAAATGTTTTAACCCACTTAATTATAAATGTACCCTATTCACTCGTCTAATTCAACTATTTTCCATCTGACAATCTCCTTAAATTAACAAAATCCCCATTTCCAAAAGTTTGACAAATAGTCATACTCTATGACCGACACTTCATTTAAGTTATTTTAACAATTTTTGGCACGGTAGTATGAAAGCGCTCAACTGTAACGTGATCTAAATTCAAAGAATGAGTAGTTGAATTAGACGAGTGGATACGGTATTCTACAAAGTAACCATGCGATTTAGCTTTGACATAGAGACATTTTTAATATTTATGTCTAGGTTAGGCAGTAATCTTTAATGTTTGAAACATGAAATTACTGCTTTCATATAGTATTCAAAAGCAGCGTATACACGAGCTATCCACAAAATAGCTAACTGCTTTCTACATAAGATAGCAGAATATAAGTATTACTCTGTTATCTTCTGTAGAAAGACATATCTACCAAAGAAGCAAAAATCTCAAGAAAAGTGATTTATAAAAAGACTTTTGACCCTTAAAGTGTCAATACTTGGGAATTAACAAGTGAGTCACAATTTTTGATTTTCAAAAAAAGTTGCATTTGAAATGGCAAAATATGACTATAATTCAAAATGCAGTCCATTACCAAGGGTATAGGAGTAACATTATATTCCTTTTAATCATAGTACATTTAGTACTGTTTAACCAAATGTTTCAATCAATCTAAATTGATGTCACACTTAAGTCCATGTTTTATAACACTTACGAAACATGTAACAAATTGTGAAATTTAAGCATGCGAGTCACACCCGTTATCCATCGCGTCAAACGGATCCATGCTTCTGACGCCTTTCATCAAGAGTTTGCTACAACACTGATGATTCGGTGAAATTCAAGCCTCTAAAATGATGGAATATGTCACCAAGATTCACGAATAAATCATGCGCCATATGCGCTGATATTTCACATGAAAACAGAAACTATGGGTAAAACTTGTGATAATTGACATGATTTTGAAACTCAAGTATGTTAAAACAAGAACTTTAAATACGGAAGTCAAAAATGGTCCTTGTATGGTTGAGTTTCACATATTTAATTTGCAAATGGGTAACATTTAGTGTTCTTTTGTGAGATTTAAGGATGGAAGTTTTCCCGAACATGATCTGAGTTTTAATTTTTAAGACTGAGTACATGGTGTTGAAACATCTGTGATTAAATCTGCAAGTTTTTGGAAGCATATGTTAAAACATGTATCATATTGTAGGAGCTCATTGAACTTTGATTAGGGCTGGGACCAGAATTAGGACCAATATTTTGTGTATGTTTATATTGGCCCAACCGTAAATGGAACAAACTTCATTTTACCCTTCAGATAAAAATATATGCAATGGTCATAATTTGTTAAAACTAGATTTAGAATCGTTATGCTTGCTCAAAACACCTGCAAAGTTTCATTTCAAGAAAATGATCACATATATACTGTTGAATGACAGTGCTGATAAGTTTGCAGATGGCCGTCCAGACATAAGGAAACATGGAGAATGTCATGTAGCAGATCTGTCACACAAAATAAACACCGTATTGCAATCAGCCTACATGGTGTACTGACAAATGAGGCTTTAATTTAATGGTGGAATGTTTCAACTGAAAATAGCAAGTGTGCTCTCTGTATTATACTATATGATAGGATAAACACATCTTTAAGTAAACATGAACTTTCAATTTGCAAGAGGCAGAGATACTGTTGAATGACAGTGCTGATAAATTTGCAGATGGCCGTCCAGACATGAGGAAACATGGAGAATGTCATGCAGCAGATCTGTCATAGAAAATCAACACGGTATTGCAATCAGCCTACATGGTGTACTGACAAATGAGGAGGCTCTGAGATGGATGCGATGATGGTAGATGTGGTTTTTGTGATATTAGCAAGAAATTGATGATTAGAACTATGGGTATTATATCATGGTTTGGTTGAAAATAAGTCACAGATGGCAAAAGTTGAGAAACTTCTTCCTGCACATTAGTTTCTAGAATTAAACTAGTAAAAAAGGATCAAAATTAATCAACATAGCACATTTTTGTAGACCTTCCAGAAAATGTAAGGCCACAATATCACTAATTTTGACATCACCAGTATGGTCAATTTAAAAATCCACCATAAAAAAATCATCATTTTATATTGTTTAGTAGTGAGTAATGAGTGGAAATAAAAAAAGATAGAGGATAGTTACTGGATATACCCGAGCCTTATACTGCAGTGTTTCAACTGAAAATAGCAAGTGCTTCTCTCTGTAGTATTTATTCATTATGGTACCTTAATACAGATTTGTAAGACTTTCCAGAAAATTCTGGCATTTTTGTCAAAATTGCTCTTTTGAGTAAAAAAATGACATAGCTGCCATAAAAGTACAAATCCACGTTTAGAATTGTATAGTTTTAGGTACTATCTACTGAAGATAACAAATCTTCAATTTAATGGTGGAAAGTTTCAACTGAAAATAGCAAGTGTGCCCTCTGTATTAACATAAATTTTCATTATGGTACCTCAATACAGTTTTGTAAGGCTTTCCAGAAAATTCTAGCATTTTTGTCAAAATCACTCCATTAAATAAAACAAAAAACAAAATCCACTTTTAGGCCTGTATAGCTTTATACGCTAATATGGTTTAACCAATCAGTCTGACAAATAGAGTAGAAAAACAGGGAGGTGAAAGTACTGTATACTACAATGGTTGCTGTCCTGAAGATAGCAAAATTATCAACTGAATATAGCAAGTGTGCTCTCTGTATTATACCATATGATAGGATAAATGTGTCTTTAAGTACACATGAACTTTCAATTTGCAAGAGGCAGAGATACTGTTGACTGACAGTGCTGATAAGTTTACAGATGGCCATCCAGACATAAGGAAACATGGAGAATGTCATGTAGCAGATCTGTCACACAAAATCAACACGGTATTGCAATCAGCCTACATGGTGTACTGACAAATGAGGCTTTAATTTAATGGTGGAATGTTTCAACTGAAAATGGAATGTTTCAACTGAAAATAGCAAGTGTGCTCTCTGTATTATACTATATGATAGGATAAACACGTCTTTAAGTAAACATGAACTTTCAATTTGCAAGAGGCAGAGATACTGTTGAATGACAGTGCTGATAAGTTTGCAGATGGCTGGCCAGACATAAGGAAACATGGAGAATGTCATGTAGCAGATCTGTCATAGAAAATAAACACAGTATTGCAATTAGTCTACATTAGCCTACATGGTTTATTGACATATGAGGCTTGTACCGGGAGGCTTGAAGATGGATATGAAGTTAGAAACAGTCTTCAAGAAGCAATGGGAATGAAATGGAATATATAAATAGAAATAATACAGCAAAGGTATACAGTGCTATAACAGGGAGAAAGAAACTTTAACTGAAAGAATCTGACACCCATATTTCCCATCTGAAGGGTGCACAATAATGAAAAAGAAATTGAGATTGAGTTTGAAGAGCACCACTACTACATGTACTCATATAATTTTCTATACAAATAATTGATAGGAATTTCCCGTAAGGCGAGGAAGAAGGATCACTCCGATGAAGTCTGTTGACCATGACGGACAAAACTGTCAGAAGGTTAGTGTTAGTTTAACCAATGGTTCTGTTAAATGAAAATCCAATCTTCAATTTATATCAACGAACCTGATGAATCTATTCACGAATTGATAGGAAGCAATGAATGGTTAGAAACGCACGATACCTTTAACATCATGGCCTATCCAATAAAATAAAGTCATAAGCATACAAGCGTAAATCTAATTTTGTATTTAGGCAGAGACATTGCATGATGAATGATATAGCCATAATCAGTCTGGCAGATGGTACAACAGACATAGAACATGAAATGTCATGAATGTAATCTGTCATGTAAAGTAAACATAGGATTATAATTAGCACATGATAGTCATAGGCCATGTTCAGACGGCTCTCAGAGACAGTTCTCAAGAATGCCAAGCTATATAGCCTGTTTCTACTCAAGTACCCGGGTAATGCCGATTAAGTTTAAGAAACCCGGGTAAGTCACCCAGTAGAAACGCATAGGAAACACATGATACTTTTCACATCATGGCCTATCCAATAAAATAAAGTCATAAGCATACAAGCGTAAATCTAATTTTGTATTAGGCAGAGCCATTGCATGATGAATGATATAGCCATAATCAGTCTGGCAGATGGTACAACAGACATAGAACATGAAATGTCATGAATGTAATCTGTCATGTAAAGTAAACATAGGATTATAATTAGCACTCAGTCATAGGCCATGTTCAGACAGCTCTCAAGAATGCAGAGTTAAAGAAGTTATTGGAGAGATTGCGCAGTTAGCGTTTACGTTAACGTGGTCGTAAAACAACCTCATAATCTGTTTTTCATGAATGTTCTCATGAGTAACTCATGAATAACAATAAAATTCACAAACAAATTTACCTAATGATGGGTTTACACTGGTGGCTTGTCGTTAACGGAAGGTAGCAGACTTAAAAATCAACCTCTATGACCCATCGTCAGACTTCATTTCTTTACTTCAGGTAAGGTGCTACTTGATTTTAAGTCCGTTACCTGCACTCTAAAAATGACCGTATTTTTACGGTAGAAAACCAGTATTTTTTAACGGTAAATTCCCGTAAGAAAATATTTACGGACGAAATGTAAATTTGACGGCATATATCAGATATTTAGTGCAATGACCGTCTTTTTACGGGGTTTTACGGTAAAAATGTGGAAAAAACGGGGAAGTTCCGTAAATTAATAGCAAAAAAGACAATTTGACACCACAGAAAAAATATACTAAATATAAAATATATTTGTAGTTATAGCACTAAGGCTGCACAATTTCCCTTGGTGTGGCAATTTGCAAACATGCCTTGTTCTTGAGAATGGCTAGGGATGCTTATTTTGACACTAAAAATCATCCGATTTTAAGTTGAAAACTGGTGTCAAAATCCACCTATGCCATGAAACAGGTAGGAAAAGGTCCATAAAAAAATATGATTTAACGGTAAAATACAGTAAAATAAACAGCCACATGTAAAAATACAGTAAAATACCGTATAATTATTTACGGCAAAGTTGTAAATTTTACGGTAAAGTGTTGGCAACCGAATTGCCAGTGATTTTACCGTAAAATTTACGGGAAATTTCTTAGAGTGTGCCGTCGACGACAAGTCATCACAGTGTAAACCCACCCTAAATGGTATTTGCACAATCTCTCTATCATTCCCGAATGCATATTCCTATGAATGTTTATTCTTTATCTCGAAGGAGCCACAACTTAAGAAGAATAATTTCTTACAGACAGGGAAGTTACGAGTCTTAAGTGAGAGAGTGGAGGGGCGACAGTAAGAAGGCTTAAGAAGGCTACAAACACTTCAATGTAAGTTAAGGTATATATTCACACACACACACACCTAGCATTTATAAAGTGCCTTTGAACCAAAAGCACTTGGTAGACTTGTATAGTCAAAAATTGGGGTCAAAACAAGTCATCCTGGTGCTCATGTTTGAACCAAAAGGATACAAAGCACTGAGAAAGAGAGAAGGAAAAGGGAAAGAAGTAGACACAACAAACTAATTGGGGGAAAGGTGACTTTTGATGGACTTCTTGAAGGAGACGATATGGGGGAGCATCTGGCCACAACAGGGAGCTTATTCCATAGGTGTGGGGCTGAGGTAGAAAAAGCCGTATCACCAGTCAGAGTGCGGGTCCTTGGAGAGCTCAGACGGATGCATGTTTCATAATATTGCAACTCCTTTACAGCATCCAAGCATCGGTAGTGGCACCAGAAGTATTTATGGGAGGGATATATGCAAGCACACATTTAAACCAGTTTACTTTAAACAAATTAAACCTCAATCAAGCGAAAAAGTTGATAAGAAATAATCCAAATGTGAAAACTTGATGCATTGAACATCCAATGCGCAAAATGTTTAAACTGGCCCTTAGTGATGAAAGACATGGATGATGGCATTTCCAGATGGCCAGACAGACAATGTAATGATGAACAACTAAAATGTCATGTCACGGATTCCTCAAACAACATCAACATGGTATTCCAATTGATAAACAAGGAAGATGTAATGCAGAGAAAGAAACAGAGACATTTATTATGAAAGAAGCGCAGGAGGTTGACAGAATACCCGGCCAACTTGTAGATTTTCCCCACCCGCCTACAAAATGTGGCAAATCTTAAAAGGGTTTACCTTTGTGGTAAAGGCACAACCGCTTTTTGAAATAGCTACTATACTAGAAATATTAGAAAACATAAATCCTCATAAAGTACATTACTTTCTGGAAATACATCAAAACACTTCACCTTTTTGGTTATTTCTAATTAATGAAAATTTTCATTGACATTTTCTATACTGAATACATGTCTAGTATTGTCTTCTTTTCTAGTAATTTGGAAAATGCATTCTAGAAACACTGAACCCCCCAAAAAACTATTTCAGAGTGTTTTTTTTAAATAGAAAATTGTCAAAATGGTTCACTCTTATGGCCATTTTCTATAAGGAAATACAACTTTCACATGCAATAAAAAAATATATTCTATAACCCATTTAATTATAAATATATTCTACAAAGTAACCATGCAATTTAGCTTGGACATAAAAACATCTTTAATGTTTCATAAGTGTGGAATTACTGCTTCTATGTATATATTCATATTAGCCAAGCCCGTAGCCAGAGGGACGTCGCACCCCTCTAAATTTGACAATTTACAAAAAAGGTCCACAAAAATTCCATAAATTACCACCAAAAGAGTAAAACCTACTAAAATTAGTTTAGGTCGAACCACTGACGAAAAAATTTCCAACTTTTTGAAAATCCGCACCCCCTTGAAAAAATCCTGGCTACGGGCCTAATATTAGCAGGGCACAAGCTATAGTTAGCTGTTTTCTACATAAGATAGCAGAATAAGTATTACTCTGCTATCTTCTGTAGAAAGACACCTACCAAAGAAGCAAAAAACTCAAGCCAAGTGACATAAGACTTTCGACCCTTAAAGTTTCAATCCACATGTATATTAGCAAGTGAGACACAATTTTGATTTTCAAACAAGGTTTCATCTGAAATGACAACATATGACTATAATTCAAAATGCAGTCCATTACTAAGAGTATACATAATAGGAATGAACATTATATTCCTTTTAATCACGGCACATCTAGTACAGTTTAACCAAATGTTTCAATCAATCTAAATTGATGTCACACTTAAGTCCATGTTTTATAACACTTACGAAAGATGTAACAAATTGCAAAATTTAAGCATGCGAGTCACACCCGTTATCCATCGCGTCAAACGGATCCATGCTTCTGACAGCTTTCATCAAGCGTTTGCTACAACATGATTCGATGAAATTCAAGCCTCTAAAATGATGGAATATGTCACCAAGATTCACGAATAAATCATGCGCCATATGCGCTGATATTTCACATAAAAACAAGAAACTATGGGTAAAACTTGTGATAATTGACAAGATTTTGAAACTCAAGTATGTTAAAACAAGAACTTTATATACGGAAGTCAAAAATGGTCCTTGTGTGGTTGAGTTTCACATATTTAATTTGCAAATGGGTAACATTTGGTGTTCTTTTGTGAAATTTAAGGATGGAAGTTTTCCCGAACATGATCTGAGTTTTAATTTGAAGACTTGAGTACATGGTGTTGAAACATCTGCTAAGGTTTTGGAAGCATATGCCAAAACATGTATATATTGTAGAAACTCATGCAATGGACTTTGATTAGGGTCCAGATTTTGTGTCTGTTTATTTCAAAATGGTTGAACATGGGACAAACTTCCTAAAAAATACATGCAATCGTCTAAATTTGTTGAAACCAAATTTTAGAATCTTTATGCTTGCTCACAACACCTGATTTTTTTTTTTTTTATTTATTGACATCTTTAAAGAGGGTAGCCTTATCAGTGGTCCAGCACTGCTTTCCATAAGGGCCCTCTATAAAAAATACATTACAAACAGATTTGAAAATTTACTACATACAAATTAAAACAAATGAAATAACTATATGCATATCTGATTAATAGGCCTATAATAGACACAATAATTAATATACAAATGTCCAAGAATAATATTAAAAATGCATATAAGATTCACATTAAACTGCAAAGTTTCATTTCAAGAAAATTATCGCATATATGAAATACATGTCTATGATCTATATGTTCCGAGGACAATTACAAATCTTTGAATGTGTTTATCTTAGTTTCACATTTTCTCCATCATGTCAATTACAATTACTATAACTTCTGGAAGCTGAGTGACATTTAACAAGCAGTTATTTTGGCTGGCAAATAATGTGTTATAGTTACATTCAACATTTGGTACAAAAACATAGAACCTTTTTTTGGCCAAAATGGGTTCTGAAAGAGTCTATATTGTTGAAACCTGGGCAGCACATACCTACCAACAATGTAGGACCTCCTCAGGGATTTTATGTATTTGCTGTGAATAAAGAGAACCTCTATATAGAAATTTTTAACATTTATGATCAGTAACTTGAAATGGAAATTTGCAGGTGTTTTAAAGCAATCATTTTATTGCCAATCTGTAAAACAATCAATTTTACAAAGCTATATATATGACCATTGCATATATTTTCACATGTAGCACAATATGGAAGTTGGCTGCATAAAGGGTCAGTCTATTGTCGGCCTCCAAACAAAATTTCTGATACCAAACATTTGTTGTGGTGTCTAAAAAACGAGTGACCTCAAATAAAATAACTTAAACACTGAATTGAATCAAGTTAAAGTCACTGAAGCAACATCAAATGTTTGTTAACCGTCTATATTTTCAATTTGTATCACAAATATTTGGTGATGTCATGACCAATTTTTTTGGTAGCGAAAACTTTGTTTGGAGGCCAACTATAAACTGACCCTTACCAGTCTCTCTCGGCACGGATAGCCGTAACACAAGTTTGTTACGGCTTGCCGTAACACAAAAACCTTAAACCATGCGCGGGCGCTATCACCAACTCTTCCCATCATGCACTTCAGTCTGT
>JXSR01S030339.1:31558-41822 GCA_000969725.1 Ophiothrix spiculata | reverse complement strand
GGGTTCGAATCCCAGGGGAAACGGGAAACTTTTGTATAGGTTCTAAGCATCTGGGAGTTAGGGTTAATGGGGACATTTTTATGAGAGTACAGAAAGTGGAAAGTATGCTGTTTTGTTAATCTTAATCTTCGCAGCTCATTCTGCATTTTAATATTTCGTTTCAGAATCACGAGAAATGAAACCCACTGACTTCCCCTTAATACGGAGAGTGATGTTAGGTCCTGATGAACATGTGTCTAAAATATATATTATGGAGAGGAAAACACAGGAAATCACTCCAGAGGTAAGTTTTAATAGAATCATTCCAATTTGCCTTGCTTGCATTGTCTATCAAACGTAACCTTATTGTGTTTAAGGTGCGTTATTGTTTTTACCATCTTTTGTCAGTGTATGTATATCAGTTTTAATTGATGTTGGTAACTAAAGCCAATAACCCTAATATTTGTTCTAAGTTGTGGTTCAAAGTGGCAGGGAAGTTTGGAATCTTCTTTTGGGGTCTGTAGGTAAGGATGACTTTTATATCTTGCATGTATGTTGGTTTATGTTCAAAATTATTTACAATTTACAATTAGATTCAAACGCTACAGAGAATCCATTATTAATTAAATAAAAGTTTCATGTTGCACCCATTGATCATTTAGTTGTCAGTGAAGATATGATCCTTAAAATTAAGAAGCTTTCTCCAGATAAAGCAGTTGGTCCAGATGAAATTCCATGCCGCATGCTTAAATTATGTTCTAGTCTCTAGATATATTAGCTCTGTACTTGCACATATTTTTAATATTTCTTTATCTTCAGGTTCATTACCTTTATGTTGGAAGACAGCAAATGTTGTCCCTGTTTACAAAAAGGGAAATCATTGTGACCTTACAAACTATAGGCCCATTGCTCTCACGTCTGTTGTTATTAAATTGTTGGAAAGTATTGTTTCGGACCATATTAGGGATCATCTCACAGTGAATGGACTTCTTTATTCAGATCAGCATGGGTTTTCCCCTGGTAAATCATGTGCTACTGCTCTTAGTGAAGCAGTCTGTGAGTGGAACAAAATTCTTGATTGCCGTGTTTCTCCATCCCCGCGTATTGATCTCGTCTCTGTTGACTATAGCAGGGCTTTTGATTCCATCTCCCATGCTGTTCTATTAGAGAAGCTCCATCGGACTTACGGTTTTAGGGGGTCCATTCTAAACTGGATTTCATCTTTCATTATTAATCGTAGACAGAGGGTTGTTTTTGGTAGCAAAACTTCGAATTTTGTTCCGGTTCTTTCAGGTGTGCCCCAGGGTTCAGTCCTTGGGCCCCTGCTTTTTATTAACATTTATGTTAAGGATCTGAATTTACATCTTGATTCTAAAATTTTTCAGTATGCCGATGACACTTTTCTTTTTCGTCACATAGTTGAAGATTCTGATATTTCTACCCTTCAAAATGATTTGGACAGGTTGTTTTGGTGGTCCGAAAACAATGCTCTTCAACTTAATCCTAAGAAATGTCAAGTAATGTGCATAAGTCACTGTAAACGTAAACCCATTCCTGAGTATTTTATTTCTGGCACCAAACTTTCATCAGCCTCTAGTTTTTGTTTACTTGGTGTACAAGTGTCACATGATTTGACATGGAATGAACAAGTTTCCAATGTTACTAAAAAGTGCAATAAACTCTTGGGTTTTCTCAGGACTGTCGTTGGTAATCAAAACAAAGATATTTTGCTCACCCTTTACCGCTCGCTTATTTTGCCCATTGTTGACTTTTGTTCTCCAGTTTAGTTTGTGTACAGACAAAATCATGTTAATAATTTGGAGTTCATTCAAAGAAGGGCTTCCCGTTTTATTTTGGGTCAGAGAAGGGGGGATCAGTCATATGCTGGGCATATTAAAGAACTTAATCTCACGAATTTAGTTAACAGACGTAAATACTTATCCATTTGTTTTGCTTCTAGCTGTCTCCTGAATTCAAATCCTTTCAATTTCACAAATTGGTCCATTAACAGTCGTCATCAAAATCAATTGCTTTTTAACGATCACATCACTCCGAAAACCGACAGCTACAAATATACTCTTGCTGCCAACCTCCCTCGTATGTGGGCACAACTCCCTGAGTCTTTGAGAGATTGTTTTATTGTTCATTCCAAAATGCCTTCATTCAAAAAATATCTTAAGAAACATTTCACTGAAATATCCTTTGAAGAGCTGGAGCTGGACTCCTAAATTTTATTTTTTCCCATCAATGTTTTTATATGTCTATACTGTGCAATAGATATGTTTGCCTCAGTGAGTTGGAGGTGCCACATTTTTTGGGTGAAAGCGATTTATTTGCTCCTGGCTCCTCCAGGCTAGCTCACCGAGGCAAGATTTTTCCTCATGTTTTAAATGTAAACTTGTTTTATCTATTGTAAATGTTTTTATATATTTCTAGTAATTGTTTGATGTCATAGCCGAATTAAATGTGTAAATAAATAAATAATAAATAAATAAAGTTCATCATAACCATACCAGAATTAGTTGGAATCTTACATTGACGGTTTTGAGTGTCATGGGCGACTTTCATCTTCAGAATAATTGTTTATCCTTCTCCAAGGATATTTGGAATGATGCATCTTATGTTCGCATATTTTAATAGTGCGACCAAAGGTTGAAAAAATTATGCTGACACATTTGATGCAGAGTTGTTGATTTGGGATAAACAACTATGTAGCGTGTTTGAATACCTTTCAACAACAAAAATCTTCCTGAAACTGATTCAAACAGAATTAAAAGTGTATTCTAAATGTTTTCAATGAAACAGATATCTTTATAAAACATTCAGCAGAATCTGAAGTAAAATGATGCTTTTTAATTTGTTAATGTTTTTTGCTTCACCATTGTCATCTGTACCCAAGCACAAGGCCTTGCACATACTCAAAGTTCCATGACGCGCGTTAACAGTGCGCTAACTTATGTGTACTGTGTAAACACACTTCCATAAACGCTGTACTGTGTTTGATGTGCAAATATGAATATCAACTGTGGGTTCATCAAAAATCAACAGTACGCTCCTGTATAAGGAGATGTGGTGAGTTTTTTGTATGCATTATCAACATCCAAAGGGGTAAAAGTAAGCATGTACAATTATATCAAGCCATGATAGTTTCTTGCCAATTATTCTTCCATGTGCTAACAGCATTCTCTTTCTTTTGTGCTATGTTTCAGGTTGCTCAGTACATAAATTTACAAACGCCTGTCTTAGAAGCAATAATTCGCAAATTTAATGAGGAAGAAGAAAGGGAATTACAGAAAATCAAGGAAAGGTATGACAACAACCATATTGAGAATATTAAGGCATGAGAAATGTTTAGAATAAATCCCAGGGATGAAGTTTTCAAAACAATCACTTTGTTGGATGTTTCATCGCCGATAACATCACCATTTCAAGAAACTCCTCAATATACGAAGATTAATTAACCTTCGTTAAGGTGGTATTGAAGGTAAAATGAAGTTGTTATGATTGAGATCAAAGTAGACCTGTGTAAGAGAGCTAAGCAAAAAATCTTAATTCCAAAATTTGAGCCAAATTGAATAAACGGTTTTTGAGATATTGCTGTTTAAAATTTCTTTGTATTCTATTGTTTTTTGTCAATATATTGATGAAGTTAATGAGGAAAACTGGCAAAGTGTGCTCATTAATATTAATATTTGCCAATATTTTTTCCAAAATTTTATGAATAAACCTTCATATTACTTTTACCTTTAAGAATTTTAACTGAAACTTTGCCAATGTGTTTCTATGACCTAAAACTTTAATGTATGATTTATCCGCCCATCTAATTTGCATATTTGCATATTTGCATAATTAATTAGCTTTTTGTATAATGCTCAATAAATTAGATGGACAGGTAAATCACATGTTAAAGTTTTAGGCTATAGAAACACATTGGCCAAGTGTTATGTCCAAATTATGTAAAATAAAAATAGTATGAAGGTTTATTCATAAGATATTGGTAAAATATTGGCAAATATGAATATTAATGAGTACAAATTGCCAATGTTGCTTATTAACTTTATCAATATATTAGAAAAATCGATAGAAAACAGAGAAACTAAAATCATGCATATCTTGACAACCGTATGTCCGATTTCCTTCCAACAAAAACCGTTTTACTCAGTGTGTTAGTTAAGCTTTACTTGTTCAATGTCATCAAGTACCTCTAAATTCAGTTTCTAATTTCCAGAAACATCCTATTGAACCACCTTAAAAAAAAGCAATTTTCCAATGTAAACGGGTCGATGGTTCTTTTTTATGATTGTATCATTGAAATCATCTTGTCGGAATGGATTAATAATCACTCTTCACTGGTTGGTCAAGAAATTTTTGTAGTTGTCCAACTCCCTTGGTTAAACTCTGACTTCAGCAGTGTGTATAATTGTTTCATGTTTTGAGCTTTAAGTTGTGCTCTCGAGATAATCTCTATGTAATGTTCCTCACCGGAAATGAACCCCTTTTTTTGCTTTCTATGATTATCCAAAACATTTATTCCGTGTATGTTGTTTTCCCTAAATCAATCAATCAATCAATATTCACTGTACTTACATGACGTGCATACCCCATGAAGGAGTCTATTCGTACGGCTTAACGTGACTCCTGAACCACGGAGCAAGTAAAGTTTCTTGCCCAAGGAAACAAGGAGACTTATTTTGTCTTCATACACTGCGACAAAATTAATACACTTGCTGTCAGTTTTGATTGCTGTCCAATTCACTTGACCCACGGGAGCCTCATGAATTGGATGCATCAAAATTGGTTGTGCGTCCATTGATTTGTCTCATTTCACTCGTGACATGAAATACGTATTTATTAACCTATAAGTGTTCTAATCTTATTTGATGAATTATTTAGTCAGTCACTAATGTTTTACATTTGTACTTGATTGATTAAATATATGTATCAAGCAAATTTACAACATTCTTGCTTTGGTTCCATGTGTTATTTTTTTCTCCAGGTATGCTCAGTACAAATCCAACTTAGAAAAGAAGATGATGACCATCTCCACAGACGTGTGAGTGCCATGTCCGTGGTGACCATGCTACCTGGCTCCGTGCCGAGTGGTTCTTGTGATCCGGGCTCAAATTTACTGTTCTCCTTTTCTTTGCTGCCTTCTTTGCATTGATCAAACAAACTTTTAAGCATCTGTTTTAGTTAGCATAGAATACTATTAGATTGACTCGCTTGCCTTTTCCAAGACAAAAAACTTAAAAAAATCATACTGAATGTTATGATGTTGTAACTTAATTCCTACTTACCATGTTATGGTACCAGATCTAGAGGAAATGCTTTCAGCATAAGGCAAGGTTCCCTCCTTGAAGAATTGAGGGGTTCCTGACCCTTTATAGTTTGCCATTGGCATCCCATAAAATTTTGTTAAATATCTAGAACTCATAAATGTGGACCCTTTCAATAAAAAAGTTCAGGAACTTTTGTAGGTTAGGTTCACATACTTTTATTTTTTTACATGTTGTAGTAGTACATTTCAACAAAAGAGATGTTACTATGTTGAGTGGATATTAGGATAAATAAAAACTTTCATGTTGGAAAGGGCAACGTGTTATGGATTGTAGTCAACTTAAAAAGTGGAGAAATGTTGCACACCACCATCAAGATATATAAAATTCTCAAAAATTTAAATTCTTAATTTCAGACCAGATTGGAAATCTGCATCATTTAATCAATCAATCAATCAATGATACAAGTACTTGCATAACATGCATACCCCATGAAGGTGTCTATTCGTACAGGGGACAGCAGATAAAGTTCCTGAATGACCTTTGGTGTTGAACTTTTTATTGGTGACACCAAATAATGGTCTACAAGTTTTTATTGCTGTAACTTTTATTGAAATCATTAAATTTCTTAACAAATCATGGACATTAGAACACAATAAATTCTTGGAGTAAACAAGCATATCACCTTGCATAGTATGAAAGACTTATCTTTTTACTTGATTGCGGAGTGTATCGGTCATCAAGATACGCACAGTGTATTTTCGATATTGCTGCATGGTCGCACACGCTCTCAGTGTATGCACCCTGCAGATTTATTTTGTAGGAAATTTGATGATTTCAGTAATAAGTTGCTACAAATACGGATGACTGGAGCAACATTTCTTTACCTTACATGTTCTATCATTTAGATTGGTGAATTGTGTACTAATCTGCATTGAGATGCCTGACTGCAACTAACCATAATGCTGGTTCCAGAGTGTCTATCATGGGTGTTGATGCAATCATGTCAAATTGTCAAGTGTGCATTCATGACCTTCTAGTATTCAGAAGTTTTTGGTTGGAAACCTTGATCATGTGATTTGGTTAGTACACTAAATTGGCACATTAAAAACTTTGAAATGCATACACTAGTGCAAATGAATCCTGCTGAACAGCAAGAAAGTCATATCTGCAATATGTCATATTTGTGTAGTTCGTTGTCATTATCATGTGAAAAAACATAAAAATTGTACCCCATTCTGTTTCCCGTTGGCTCTGGAATGGTTTTTCAGATCCATTTCAAAAGCCACAGACCAAAGACTGGACACTGTTTTGTATATAGTACAAGTTTATGAAAAATGGCGACTGTTATACTTGACACTTTCTTGCATTCAAATGACAACCCATGAATGGCCAAGAGGCTGTCTCATGACCACATGGCACTCTGGAACCAGCTTGACATTCTATACTGTATTTATCTACATCTATCTGTTCTGTGATTTATCATAGTGCATGGACACAACAAAACTCCTTTTCAATTAGTTACCTGTGTACTGCACAGTGGCCTTATGATGACCAGACAGTGATGGTGGCAGGCTAATGACTTCTGTAGATGATCACTGTGTAGTCACTGTGCTGGCTGGCAGGTGTCGATGGTGACTTTATCGACACTGTCGAAAGTCTGTCCAACATAAGATGGAACATGGTTGCCATCTTGTTCAATGGTAATCGTGTTCCATGTTATATTTAATGGACTGTAGTCACTGTGCAGCAAGCTAACTAGTGGCTGATTATGAGTTTTGTTGTGCATGTAGATGCAAGAAATGTACAAACAATGTTCTAATTCATGATGGAATGCAAAAGTTATGAGTTTTCATTTACCATTAAGGTCTTTGTACTCTAAAGAAAGCATGGGAGAAGAGTAAAGAAAGCATGAGAGAAGAGTTCTTTCTGTGGAGATAATTTTTATAGTTGCCTTCTGAAACATTTCTCTTATAATTATAAAAACTTAAATTTATATATCACATTTTGTTGATAATTTTATGTAATACAAATGAAAAATATTTGCCAATTCTATGCAGTCAGACCAAATAATGACACATTTCTGTAAACCTTGTTGTCGGCTAAATCCATAGAAGATAAATTGTATAGCTTAGCATTAAATATGAACAAAACTTAACAACATTTCTGAAAATCAAAAGAACTATTATGGTTTTACTAATCAGCTTCTCTCAAAAGGAATGCCATGGAAATATTAATAGTTGCTTGTTTTGTACATTCTGCTTGCATTTACAAATTCGTAATTTGTAAAAAGTAAACATTTCTCTTAGATTCATCTATGTATATAAACAACTATTGTATATCTTATAAAATCAAAGCAAACATGGAGTTTTGAGGGTGCTAGAGATTTGCCTTTAAAGGGCCTACGAAATAGGAAGATAATCCTGATACAAGTCTCAGTGGGAAATTACATTGCAAAAAACAGGGCCCTAAAAAGAACACACACCAAATCGCATCATTAGTGGTGATATTGATTTATCAATCTGATCAGTAAGTATGCCATGAATAGATTCAAACCAGTCACCTTGAATTTTCTATTCATTCTATTCACTGATACACTGATAGACCAATACTCTGAACAATCACCGCGCATGACGTAAAAAGTGGTGACTGACGTAGAAAGTGGTCCCTAATATTGAACGTGTTTCTGTCCCTCCTGCGAGACTTGTCACAAGTTGCTTCATTATTACTTGTTTTTCTTAAAACAAAGCCCCAAATGATAATGAAATATATTGTTTTGTATTTAATGACCACTAAGCTTTATTTTAATACGAACTTGAAATTTTATTTCATGGGACCTTTAAATTTTTATGATATCGGACGGCTTTGTCAGGGATACCAAGAATCTTTCTATCAGTGAGAGTAACGTGTATTATATTTCCATAATAAACTACTCAATATTGACATTATCATTCATAACAGAGGAAATTTCGGCAAAATTTAATTGGTTCAAATATACTTTAATTATTGATCAGTTAAATAGGTTAACAATGATTGAAAGACTATTTTTGATTCATCTAGATATTTCATTGAAAAAAAATAATCATTACTACTCAGTTATCTGATGTGAATATAAACTTATATATGAATGTCCAAATTTTCATTTGATGAATTTGTAGGATCCTCAAAATAAACTCCATTCAGCTGGTGATGGGAATGAAAGCATCAAATCATAGTCCGAGTTTCCATATTAGCTTATCATATTTAATTTTGAAGAGTTTTTCACATAAGTTATTTTTACTTATGTCATTTTGTATTTTAAGTTTGTAAAGCGCCTAGAAGCTTCTGCATTTTCGTGCTATACAAGTTTGTTATTATTATTATTTATATTAATTTGTTCTGCATGATTATTTTAATTTGGGTTTATGCTTAAAAAGCGGAATGCTGTTAACACACAATCTATGTGCTTATGTTGATAACACTAACAGGCATAGCCTAGTCTCTGCATGTAAACAGGTCTTGATAATACGAAACACCTGCTTCTGGATTTTGTCTTAACAAAGTGCCACTGTGTTTTCATTCTACTTTCTTGATGATGTACGAGGGGGTATCAAAAAGTTTTAAAACTTAACCTAGAAGAAATGGCCCCAGGAACAAAATTTCATTATAAGATACTTTAGCCATCTTTGGATAGTCAATGTGCAAAGTAACACAGTTCTCCCACTTTTAACTGACTGTCTACATATTGTTATTGTAGGATCCTCAGTATTGTAAAAATCTGCTTTTGTATTTCAATCATCATTTTCAGGTCGGCCATGATTTATTACACCATTGTGACGTCATTCGTGGATTGTAAGAAAGTAAAACCACTTATGAGACCATTTCTGCACCATAATATACATAAAGACGAGTGAATATTCTGACAAAATTTCAATAATATAGCTCAATCCCTTCTGGGTAAAGTTTTAAAACTTTTTGATACCCCTCGTACATGGTTTTTGTATACATTCCAAATAGAACATTCCATATCATTTGTAGATATCATTCAACAACAATAGTCAAAAAAAGTAATGTATCATCATTATGTATATCTTCAAAATGTTTAAGCAATATATGAAATACTTTTTGCTTTCAAGAGGTATAACTTTTACTCATCCCTAACTTCAGTAGGCCTTTTTTAAAAGTCTCGCCTGAACATGTTTAGGAAGAGACTATGAAATCACTTTTCAACTATGTCCGATTTCAAAGTTAAGATTTCAAATTGTTTGTCTTGGACCAGCGATCAAAAGTGTCAATGGTGACCCCATCATCCAACCTTTCCCTTGGGGTCAAATTTTCAACTTTGTCCGATTTCAAAGGTTAAGGTGTCAAATTGTTTGTCTTGGCCCAGCGATCAAAAGTGTCAATGATGACCCCATGGTCCGACCTTTCCCTTGGGGTCGAAGGTCAAAAGAAAGGTCAAATTTTCAACTTTGTCAAATTTCCAAGGTTAAGGTGTCAAATTGTTCCATTATCAAAGTAGGTGGTCAATGAAGTAGGCGGTCATTAACACAGGCGAGACTACTGGTTTGCGAACCATCTTGTCTAGGAGACTGAGGATAGTAGATCCGTTGATTTTGTCAAATTCAAGCATTTAATAAAATTTAAAAAAACTGTTGAATAAGTGTTGCAATGCTGCTAAGTGGTAACAGCTATCACATATTCAAGTAATAAGCCCTTCTTCTATTGATGTTTTATCATATTTTATTATATTTCATTTGATTTTGTTGTTAGAAGATGACTTTATATTTGATAAAAAATGGACTGCAGAATATTTTGTCTATACTATACAATAAATTTTGAATAATGCAATATTTTGTATATAATATTGAAATGAAATCATGTGAAATGTGTGTAGCAATTTTATGTATTTACTGGTCTAAATTTTGACTTAAACTCTCCTGATGTAGTAGAGAACATTCTGTAAATATGAAATAGAAATTGGTAGATAATCTAATGCCAATTAAACCTTGCTATAGCAAATAAGGTGT
>JXSR01S030339.1:9754-22998 GCA_000969725.1 Ophiothrix spiculata | reverse complement strand
TCAAAATATGGAGCAATCTATTTAGGGTGGTGTAAACCTAATATTTGTAAGATAAATTCATATGATACTATGAAGACATATATATCATATGCCACTATTAATTCAAATCATAAAGTAAACCATTTTTGGCCTAAATCATATGTTTTATAAATAATTGCATTTTAAAATATGCCTTTTTAAGAATGTATACATAACTAGATTGCAGTTGAGAGTTAAATAACACATTATGCACTCTTTGAAAATATTGGTTTACACCAGCTCAGGAGATGCACTTTAGTTTGCCACATGAATGCAAAAAAACCCATCTGCAATGGCTGTCAGCTGTTGTTACAAAGGATTCAGAAATACCCTCAGAATTAAGATCCTATAATGTCATGACTCGCCCCGAAAGGGGGGACTTTTCAGATGATATCAATTTTGAGGTTATCATTTCATCTGTTACAGCATTTTCTAAGCTTTAAAATGACACCTTATTTGTCAAAATTGATCAAGGTGATCAAATTTTACAACAGAAAATCTGCTGGAAATTCTTATTATTTTCTTTAGTTTTTGCTACCTATTTTCACCAGTATCTTGAAAAGTGTTCTGTCGCAAAGCCAAAGTCCCCCTTTTCGGGGTGAGTCATCACATATGTCAGTGGCTCTGGAAATGGTTCTTCAAGTGACCCCGCTACTTGAACAACCAAGTCAAGAAACACTGATTCAAGACTGGACACTGTACATTACAAATTTATAAAATATGGCAGTTATTGCACTTATGACTTTATTGCGTACACAAGCGCTTAACAGCTTTCATTTGCTCAGGTTATTGATACGTACACTCCCATCTCATTCTTGATATGTTTTATGTGAAGTTTGTGTCAGGACAAATACTAATGAGATACCAGATATTATTATACGTCATGAATATTCACAGGGTAATATACAATTAATTTCATTGGTCAGTTTCAACATTCACAATCAAAACTTTGCTATTTGCAATATGTAGAATAACTCTGAGCTGCAGTGTCCTGCACATCTAGTGTTAATGCTAGTCAATTATTGGCACAGTATTTGTGCATCCTGTTTTCAAACTTATCCAAGTAAGCTAATGGCTAATAATTGCAATTTTCCCTCTGAAACTTATATGCAACATTTATAAATGAGAATACCCAGAGTTTCCCTTCCGGCTCAATTACATGTATTGATCTATAGCATATGCCTAACGTACAGTGTTTTGACCATAGGTAGCCCCATGGTCAAACAGTGTATAGTTAGTCGTACATTATACGGTAGTCGTATGTTGGGTTCTATACATTGATTTCTGACTGAGCCCTTAACAACAGGATTAAAGCAATACTACAGGGTGGACCAATAAAAGCGTTATTGAAGTTCAATGTCACGTAACTTGAAATTGGAAAATAATTCGACAATAATGTTTATATATTCATAAACTATGGGATCTTGTCTGTGTATGGTGAAAATTTCATGTCAAACAAAGCTTGCATTGCAAAGTTATTGACATTTGCACAAAAAATACCGAATTCCACTTTGTCCACGGCCGGGAATACTTTAATGTTCACTAGAATCATAATTATGTCTAGCATGGTTTGTATTTCTTTTTGGCGTTGATCCTTATCATCATCGTATTAAAGGTGCATATCATTGGTGTACTTCCATAATGATTTTTAAGAATTTATTGGGCCCGAAGTTCAAATTGGCAAAGGCAGTGCATGTATTTGGTCATTTTCATTATAACGTTGGTTTGTAAGGCGGTGAGAGGAGGAAGTTCACAAGTCGTGAGAGAACATTTATTGCTGAACATTTTTTTAGAACTGGTAGCTATACGCGGCCGGAGGCTAAGCTAACTCTGTTAATAGTCTGTGTAGATGTGCATTAGGAATGACTTTCCTAATGCAAGTATCTACAAAGACTACAGAGTTTTGGTACTGTTTTGAACAGGGATAAAGAAAATAGCGGGATCTTGATAAGGGAGATCTGCAGCAAACATTCCTGCTGTAGTTCCTTCAACACATCTAATCAGTAACGCAAAAACCAATCAGTTTATTCAGACAGATATTATAACTAACGCTCATTCTGTGCACCCATGTAAACTTGCCCTGTGGACAAACCTGATTTTGACTCTTTTTGCGCAAATGGCAATAACTTTGCAATGCAAGCTTTATTTCACATGAAATTTTCACCATACAAGAACAAGATACCATACTTTATGAATATATAAAAACGCTTTTATTGGTCCACCCTGTATAAAGTGTTAAAAATGAAGCGCCCCCTGTCACCCATGACTTTTTATTTTTTTAGCTTATTGGGTTTGTTTTAGGTAAATATTAATACCTTCCATATAATTTGGCTTAAATATGCTTACTTTTTCTATTATAGCTATTTGTATTCCACATGTATTGGTATAGGAAAGCATTCATGTCCTCTTTATCCATTTTTCAGTGGCAAAACATTTTTTTGACAAAATACACTTGAAAACGCTTTTAGATAGTCACTTTTCTTAATTTTATGCTGTTCTTGCTATAAATCATTTTTGATCAAGATCATATAGTATTGCTTTAATGGCTACCAGTATCATTCAATAATTTGAGTCATCTCATTGAAATTGTTAAACCAGTCCATTCTTTATGAAAGGGCAAATTAATGTTTTAAAGGGAAAATTGCAACCTTCTAGTACTCAACCCAGCCCCTAATTACCAAGTTGCAAATAAGTGAGGTTTTATTGAAATGACCCTGGTATCCCATTAGTATTGTGTATATATTTCATTTATGACAAAAACAAGATTTATGATGTTTTAGAGCTCAGTTGATTTATTTTTATTAGTGATATCATATTTTATGGAAAGAGAATTTTATAAATATACAATGATTTTTTGATGAATTTACATATTGGATGGTAGCTATTGTTGAATTTTCTGTAAATATTTAGAATAAACCACCATATTTGTATCTGTTTTATTTGATTATTTTATGTGCCAAATTATACTTTTTGTCAGATTTGTTCTTAAGATGTTTTATTTGTGATACCGACAAAGCAATCAATTTTTAACACTGCATCTTTTAACCCTAACCCTGCTCAATCCTACAAAATCCTACAGTAGAAAATGAAAAAATAGTCCAAATATGTCACAACCGAGAGATGTACATGGTCTCTGAATCGATGCCGAGGCTTGGTTTGGGTGAATATTGGATTGGGATGGCCTGTAGTGGGTTAGGGTTATTATTGGTATGTGTAGCATTACTACAAAATGAGGTATAGGGTCTGATAATGTGCATTTCAGGTCAGTCAAGTTCAAATCAGGGCCCTAATACTTTATTCCCATATACTTCATAGCTCATTTGATTACTATTTCTCAATAGTCGCTGGTTAACGTTTTTTCGCTAATCATGTGATCAGCGGCTCCAATTAACGAGGACACACAATTAAAGAATAATCCTGCTCAAATATTGATAAATCCTGATAATCGTCCTTGATGTGTGTTACCCTTAATCGGGTACAATCTGTGCAGCACTCTTCATCGTGTGTTACACGTTACGCTAATTGGGGCCATGTTTTGAACTTGAGTGTCATCTCTGTTACTCTGTGGTCAAATCCTGAAATTGGCCTGCTAGTTATCTTTTAGATATCAGACGCTATCTTATGTCATTTCAGGCCATGAAGAGGTCATCTAGGATAATTTCAAGATATTTCAAGAATATTTGCATGCGTCAACAGTGTGAGCATAAACAATCAAAATCAACAATACACGCTCTGCAAATATGCACATAACAGATGGCCTTAACAAGCGTTGGCAAGAAACTGTGGGAAAAATAACTCGGAGATGAATTATACCCCAAGGTGTTTATAAGGATTTGTGGGCTGATCCTAAAGCTCACGCATACCCATCATGCCTCACCAGGGTTTTGCCCCTTTACCCTTGCCAATTTGAGTTTAATTTGGGATTATATAGCGAAGTGACCCTATCCCTGATTGATCCAACATTGCAATGCTGCAACTGGTGCTATCATCATCATCATCATCACGCTTTCGTCTGAGTCGACATAGCGCCCTCAATAATATTGTGCCATTCTTGTCTGTCGGCTGTCAAAGTTGGGAGATTTTTGTAGTCAATGTTCATCTCCATGAGTTGTTTTTGGATCATCCGGATCCAGATTAGTTTTGGTCTACCTTGTGGCTTTTTTGAAGGTCTTTCCAGTTCCTGTACAGATACTTTTGCCGGTGCTATACCTCTTATTAAACAGGGTGTGACAATATATACAATGCCAGGTTAAAAAGATGCAGGAAAATTATTTGTTTTGCACGGTTTAACATCTATATTGTATGTACGTATTGGGATTGTACTCCATCTCTTTCTGCATAAATAAAAGGTGTGAAGTCATTTTACGTTGTCATCAAAACTAAAATGATGATCAGGAAAGAATAAGCTAGGATTTGAAACCTGATTATCAACTGAGCAAATGTGTAGGTGTAGAAGAAGGCGTGAAAAACTTAGTCATATAAAAAGAGTAGTCGATCAAGCTTGCACCATACCAAACAAAATCATACAAGCTTTAACTACCCTTATGAGTTCACAGCAATACACCTCAAGGTTAACACTCATGTAGGTTTTGTCTACGGGGTCCAAGCTACGTACTCTTTCTATATGTTACCGTATCATAAGTGTTTAAAATGAGAATTTGACCAATAACTATTGTGATTACCGGTACATGTATATATAAGTATGACAATCCATTGTGTTGTTTCAAGTAGCTTTGATTCAATTAGGTTGGATATATTTCCTGTATAAATTTGTTAAATAAAATCATTATATTGAACAATGAATATCTGATGTTTCAAGACTAGTATGTTTGCCCTGGTAAAAATTGAGTATAATTCTAGTACACATTTTTTGTACTAGAATTGTACTTAAACTGTACTAGCATGATGTTCCAAATGTGCACATTCCAATCTTGTACTAGAATTGTACTCGATTTTCTCAAGGGTGAGAGATTAAGTTTGGCCAAGTACCTACACAGATAAATTATGCTTCTCATGATATCAGTGGCAACTTGCAGAATATGGAGAATGTAGAAGATAATAATAATAATAATAATAATAATAATACACACCAATTATAGAGCGCCTTATACGACTGTTTCAAAGCGCTGATGCCTATTATTACGCTGCCGTCAGCAAACCGTCACAATCATTTCGCATTCACCTAGGAGTCGCTGGCCAAGCACGCACCCTATCTGCACTTAGATTGTAATGTTTCCCATAACAGCTTCCCAATAACGCTCGGGTAGACGAAGCAATGAGAATTAAATGCCTTGCCCAAGGACATAACCCGTTGGCCGTAGAGGGGCTCGAACTCACGACCTACTGATTCGTAGTCCTGCACTGTTCCACTAGACCACACGAGCTCCACAAATGATGTCAGATGTCTCTGTCACCTTACATTCTAGTAGATGCAACTGTGGTCAGAAGTAGCATCTAGATGTCAGTTATGTTCCTAGTGGCGTAATTTCCCTATGATATCTGACAAGTAAAACCCTGTAGCGTCATTAGAGCTAGGAATCTCAAGCCTCCTGTGTTGAGTTTTGTTGGTCGTATAAACATATTTATATATTCAAATGCTGAATAGACAATTGGGCTCAAAATCTAACCCATATTTCACTGCCAAAAGTGTTAACAATACTAAGGATTGAGTTAAAAGACCTTATGTGTTAGTTACTGGGACAAAAAGTTCTAGTTGCAGCATTTTGAATTTCTAAGTTAAATAGTAACACAAAATTTCATCACAGAACCATGTGATGTTTTTTTATTTGATGCATCTTTACTTTCAAAACTTTTGGAGTCAAATTGTGGTTAGATCTTAAACCTTGTCTTGAGTTTGATATTTGCCCTGTAGATGTAAGAAATTGTAAGTCTACTTAGTAAATTGATTGCAAAATATTGGCAAAAAATCTAAAGTTACCATTATATTTTGTGGGTACATTATGCTATAGAACAATGAAATGGCAAGATATAATTGGGAAGTATTTGTAATGTCACAGCAATCTATGAGTTTTGTTCATATTAAATTATAATCATTGATGACAACGAATCATCAATGATTAAATATTGACCTTTAGTCAACGACGCGCCTTCATACTTAGCGTTGTCATCGATGATTATTTGCTAGCAGAATAATCATAAATTTTGGATATGATGTCACGTCTCGCTAGATGCCAGTACGTACAAATTGTTCTCAGTTCTGAAATCATGTCAGAAGAAGCAAATTGGGAAAACTATATAGAATACATAACAAACGAAAAAGATTAAATATCCATGAAGAAGAAGGTATATAGCCTTTATCATACTTAGTCAGTCGTCATGCTGTATGATATTAATTGGGAAAACCATCGATCAATTATGCGTAAAATTTATAACTTGGAAGTTTTGTCAAAGTTTCCTTGTCAATAATCGCATTCAGACGGTCATAAACTACAAGTTACTCATCAATAACTAATTCTTCAATGATATCAACGGCTAGTCAACAATCGTCTGAACAAGGCTATGGAATCACTACTTTTTATTGGTGTGACGAACAATTGACCAATTTACAAGCTACCAACCAACAATGAAAAACATTGAATGCCCTTGATGAAGGGTCACAAAACTTACTGAACAAAAATGTTTTACTTTGCCTCGATTTTTAGCACAGGTTCGTTGAATTCACCAAGGGTCTTTGATTCACCATACTGACCTGTTTATAGTGAATTCTATAGTTTGCAAATTACTCAAGTGATTAGATGACCATTTCGGACTGAATATATAAACATGGACAGGTCAAAAATTGCTGTATTCTCAGTGTTACTAACAATTATCTACAACACCAAAGCTCAGTCTTATGGGACTGTACCAACTACTCTGACCAGGATCGAATCGAAAATTGATGCTATCACTGAAACCTCAACTAATTTGGCGACCTCTACTGATCAAATGGGATCGCTTTTGAATGATAATAACCAACATATAGAGAGTTTGTTGGATCTTCAGATTGTACATGGCCAGGTATTGGAATCGATGGCGAGTTTACTTGAGAATCATGATACACGTTTAGATGACATAGCTGAGCAACAGAGTAGGCAAAACCAGATCTTAACTGACCAGACTGATCTACTCCAAGGTCAAATGGATGTATGGCGTCAGCTCTGTAAACACAACGCAATGCAGAATCAGATAATGAACAATATTTTTGATTTGGTTCAGCAACAGAATCAACAAATGCACAACATGACTGAACAGAACATAGTACAAAACCAAATCTTGACGTTGCTGGCAAATAAGTTGCAAAAACAAGACGACCAAATGGGGAATCTAACAAGAGGAATACTTCAGCAAACAGAGGTATTGGACGACATGGCATCGTCTCTCCAAAATATATCAGAAAGGTACAGTTCAATTACATTCCAATATATTCTTAGGAAGACAAATGCATATTTACCTCTAATTATGAAACCATGGTAGCATAGGATCATTTAAAGGGTGACCGTGGGGGGGGGGGTGTAACTGATATTTGTGTCCGGGTAACCATCGAGCTCCGCAGGTTCCAAAGGTGACCCTATATGAGACCAAAAATTGGCAAAAATGGGTGAAATGATACCCTATCTGAAACCATAAATCTACCATATCTTTTAAAATGGATACCATTATACATGTTCAAATGATAATACCTTATCTGAGACAGTACACAAATGTGACAAAATAATTATAACAAGAAATCGGGTAAAAAGTAACTACACCATTTGAACACTCTTTAGAAGTGTTTCTAGGTATTTGAAGCACTGTTATTGTTAGGCACCATTATCATTAATTCAACCTTTCTTTCTTGTAATTCCCTAATAGTAATTAGAACCCTAAAGGTGTAGGTTCCGTGACATTCTCATCCACAGGGCTCAACTGGAGTAGTAATTTGTTTGATGCCAAATGAAAGCCCATATTTTTCAGATTTTAAATCCAAAATTTTACCTTCAAATTCTTTAGAATTTTCGAGATATAGCATAAAATGTAAACTTAATTGGTATACCTATTTTCCATTTCTTTTGTATTTACTTAACAGCCTGATCCCCAGGGTCGCATACTTTCGTTTGCCTCTCAGGAGAAAACAAGAGGCAAGCTAAGGTTGAAACCTCACACAATGCATTTCAGAGGTCAAAAAGTTATACAAATGCTGAAATAGGATCCTACACCTTTAAAAGCCAAATTTGATACCGTATGTGAGACTTGCAGAGTACCAGATCAATTTTGATATGTTATATTGCAAGTCTCGAGACCTGTCCAAGTTTCACCTTTTTCAGAATACCTAGTTACACCCCTCCCCCCGTGCAATACCTGTACATGTAATCAGTTTCGTAAACAGTTAAGAGTAGGGTGTTCTAGCCCCGACTGTTCACTATTCCGTTTCGGTCAATTGATTCTAAACTTAAAAATTCCTTTGCATTTGAATCCAGAAATGGGTGTTGCTAAACATCTGAACCAGAATAAGTATGAAATGAGCAATGCTTAGGTATCTTCTTTTAGAAAACCAGCATATTGGTCTAAACACATTATAGGCTTTCAGATGTCACTCATTTTCAAATCCTTTTTCTCACAACAGCATGCAGCATTTGGTAAATGATAATGTAAAGGGACAAGGACCTACTTCAGATTTTACACCAGTACCAACTACACCCACAACATTGTCGTCTCAACAGTCACCGAACCTGGTTTTACCATTACACATTGCCGAAAATTGCCAGTACATTCTTGACCAGTGTTTCATCGAGAATTATGGAATTCATCAAATTCAGCCTTCTTGCATCTCCCAGTCTTTTGATGTGGTTTGTGATTTGAACACCATTCCTGGCGGGTGGCTTGTAATCCAAAGAAGATTTGATGGATCTGTAGACTTTTACCGAGGGTGGGAAGAGTACAGTGATGGATTCGGTGATCTGAAGGGAGAATTTTGGCTTGGACTTGAAAAGATACATAACATCACTAGAAGAGGGATCTGGAAACTTCGAATAGATATTGAAGACCATTCAGGACACTTTGGTTATGCCGAGTATGACAATTTTGCTATTGGAGACGAATCCACCGATTACAGATTGAATTTGGGTGAATATTCTGGGAACGCGGGAGATTCCTTATCAATACATGCCAATTTAAGGTTCACAACCTTCGATCAAGATCATGACACAGGGCCGGGAAATTGCGCCTTCACAACTCATGGGGCTTGGTGGTATGATAATTGTAACTACAATAATAATCCTGACTCGAATCTTAATGGCAGATATAATGAGCGGCCATTGAGAAGCGCATCAGGGATGATTTGGTATTATTGGAATTATGATTTTTATGGGGTGAAAAAATGTGAGATGAAAATAAGACGTTTGAACTGAAAAGACTGCCACTTTATTATTGAGAAGGATATACTATGTATATTTAGAAAATTATAGTTCCTATATATAACCAAGCTGTAAATAGTCATTTTTAGGACAAGTTTTTAGAAAACAACTTAATATTCCAAGCAGTCAATGTCCTATTCTTTAGATGCTATAATATTGGAAGTTTGACGGCTAAGGTAACAAAAAATATAATATACATTCATATCAAAATTGAACACTTTTTTGTTTGAAACTTAGAACAAACCAAGGGTCATAATGCTATACAATGAGAAAGAGCCAAAGATTTGTTTGTAAAACATTCCTTTCACATCATAGATTGCAGAAAAATCAAAAGAAATTGTGAATTTTCCTGAAAAGGCCAATTCTAGAAATTCAACTATAGAGGGCAGTATTTATTGTTGTTGACAATGATAATTAAAAATAGGAGAATATCTAAATATTTTGGTTTATAGGGTTTGAATTTGACAATGAAACTTTGCATACTGCTATTATTACCGCTAATACTTCAAATGATGCAGAAATCTCAAAAATTTTGGGGATGCTGAACCTGTACAATGCCCCTTTAAAATACAGAGAATGTGATCATTTCCATCCAGAAATACTAACTTTTTTTAATCAGTATTAAAATGTGCAACGTTTTAAACACTGTTTTTAATGAATAAGAATGTGTAGTATAGGTGCAAATGAGTGGTGACGATGATGGTAATTAATGATTACAGGTGATTAAGTTTCAAATCAAAGCTGTAGATGCAACAAAATCACTTTCCCCTTTTTGCTTCTTTGTTAATAACAAACTAAATTGGGCACTGAATTGTTACTTTTTAAATCCTTTGGTGTAGTGTCTATTTACAAATCTATTGTTATGCATATTTATGTTGCGTACTATCGAGAAACATGAGCCAATGTAAAACATGTGCCATTATGAAAATTGTCTTCCAAATAGCTTTTAATGACGTAAGTTGAATTTTTAGAGTTACTATGTGAAATTACATATTAAGTGCAAAGTCTTTGAGGCATAACAAAGCAGCAAGTTTACCAAAAAGGAACACCCTGTATTTTATTTGATTTTCACAAGTTATTTTACTTCATGGTTTTGAATTTAAAGCAATACTATAAACTGTTAAAAATGAAGCACTCAATCCCTGTCACACATGACTTTTGTGATTTTTAGCTTATTGGATTTGTTTTGGGTAGATATTAATACCCTCAAAATGATTTGGCTTAAATATGCTTACTTTTTCTGTTATGGCCATTTGTTGAATTAAATTTGGGAACGTACCCAAATTTAATGCCACATATATCAGTATAGGAAAACATGCATGTACTTTTTTTTCATTTTTTGGTTGGCAAACCATTTTTTGTTAAAAAAATACACTTGAAAATGCTTTTAGACAGGCACATTCCTTTATTTTCTGCTGTTTTTTACTATAAACCATTTTTGATTAAAATCTTATAGTATTGCTTTAACGCAGAGACTCAACATGATCACATTTATTTCAGTCAATTATTAAAATATTTAAAAAGACAATTTTTCATAATATAATATGTTGGCACATATATGTTTCTTGATCGTATGCAACGTACACTTAATATGTGGATACATGTACACTAATCTCTAACCATGTACAATAATGGAATAAAATGCAACAATTTGTGAAATAAGTGTTATTATTTATATTCCACAGTTATGTTCCATTCTTCCTGCATTCAAAATGAATCAGTACTATCTGTTCTATCAACTTTATCAATCTTAAACTAAGCACTTAAACACTTTGGCCCGTATTCCTAGAAAGGTGTTTAGCTAAACCACGGTTTTAATTCTCTTCAACAGCACGGCTCATTGAACTGTTTCGCTTGAAAGCTGCAATGGTGCGTATCATTTCTGGACAGTTGGGCCCGTATTCCAGAAAGGTGTTTAGCTACATCAAGGTTTTTTATCTCGTCAACAGCACGACTCATTGAACTGTTCTGCTTGAAAGCTGCAATGATGCGTATCATTCCTGGACAGTTGATGCTCAGTTAAACAATGGTTTAGCTCAAACATCTTTCTGGAATACGGGCCTTGATGATCAGTTAAACCATGGTTTAGCTAAACACCTTTCTGGAATACGGGCCTTTATATCTACCGTAGATGGCTAATTTTTTTCCACACAACGGTTTCCCATTAAGGGAAAGGTCAAACACATAACTTTTACAAATAGTGAGTGCCATGTCAACCTTAAAGAGTTTTAAGAGCTAGATAGACTTCCTAATTTTTGTAGTCATTTTCATTCAGAATTTTCCTAATAGTGTTAAATTTTCACCATTTTTTACATTCGGAATGAACATTCTCATTTTAATTTTTTTCTCATGGTGTAAAATTTTTTACCATTTACCATAATGGTGAAATATTTTTCACATCATGGCACATTTTGCAATGATTACTCTTCTGTAGTATTTTGATAATTCATAGTACATTACTTTCATTGATAATCATTGTTTTTTATATAATTAGCTGGGTCTTTTCATTATAATCTGTAATCTGTCCTTGACAGGCACTGCAGATTTTATTTTGAAGAAAAGATTTGCTTATCACTTCATATTTCTCCAATAATAAAAATTTTCATTTGGAATGTTTGCCACGTACTCCATGAATATTTTATTTTTAGCTGATTATATCAATTGATAATATTGTCTAGGAACTCAAGGGTAGTATGCAATCAGTTGTCTGGATTTTACAAATGGTAAAAATAATGAAGTGTACCTAGGTCTTTACATATAACACATACATATAAATACAGTGTGTACACAATTGCAAAAATTGCAATATTAAATTACAACAAGTAGAACTAAGATTTGGTGACAAATTATGATCAACTTCATTTATGTTGCCAATGACCCTGTTGACCCAAATCTAGAGGGGTCATGTACTGTGCCCCTACCAAAATAATACGCCTAAGTACCATGGAAGTACACATGAATGTATATGCAGATACATGTGACCAATGTACAGGGTTGGCACATTAACATATGGACTATCCATATTGTGCCTGTTTCATAGTCCCATTTCAAAACTCATTTCAGTGGTGAAAATAAGTACTAAAACCATAAAACCTTTAACTTACGAAATAGCAAGCTATGTTTGTTATAACCAGCTGGGTAGTTATTTGTGAGGCGCATTATCTGACAAAGTAGCTTCATATCAGGTCATGTCCTTTCTCCATGCAGAGCTTGTCATATGTATACTAAACATCCATTGGATGTAATAGATTCAGTGGCGTAACATTGCTTGAGGGTGCCATGGACAAAGGATGGTTGTGGTTGGGAACCCCACTATAATTAACAAGATGAAAAGAGCCATTGTTAGAGAGCATAAAATTGCAGGGCACAATGAAACCACATGAGTCTCATGGCATTGGGTTGAGCAGACTACTTAGGGGAAGCTCCTGGATGGGGTCCATGGGGCAAAGTGTTTTTCAATGCAGAACAGCATTTCCAACACAAAATGAAATGCAAAATATTGTTAACATTGTCTTCCCACAATCCACCCTAGTTAAAAGGGCACCCAAATAATTTTGATTTTATCAATTTATGGAATTTTGAGAACTATGATTAAAAAAGTGTTTTGTTTTTTGTTATAGTAAAATAGAACAATAAAATTAGCTGGAACCTATGAGTTGAGGGCAGGTAGACTGGGTGTCCACTGGTTTGCCCACCTTGAGCCCATAGGAGTTATACCACTGAAGAGAGCAAGTGCATGTTTATTATTTACACACATATTTGAGTCTAAAAAGAGAATTTCAAAAAATGTATTGTGCAACTCATTATGCGCATTGGGAAAATTTTATATATTAC
>JXSR01S030338.1:27496-44128 GCA_000969725.1 Ophiothrix spiculata | reverse complement strand
AAAAAATTATGGTTAATGATTAGCCAGAATTTATTGCTTGTGATGTTGATTCATGCTATTTGTTAAACCTGAATTGATATTTCTGGTGATTCATGCTAATTGTTAAACCTGAATTGATATTTCTGGTTTATTTGTTGGCCTTCATGTGAATTCTGTTTAAGTTCAGGCTAAATTAGCCTTAATGCTTGGTAAGGGTAATGGTTAATTTTGCCAATTTTTTGAAATCTCATTTTCAACAACTCGCATCATGGAAAATGTGGGAAATGTGCTCTTGCACGCCTTAGTGAATTGCTACAGCCATAGGTACACCTATCTTTTAGCACCAAATGTTGTTCAGGTGAACGACGACCTTGCCAAAGGAATAGAAGCAAAGTCTCAAACAGATGTCATCCTCCTAGACTACGAGAAGGCATTTGACAAAGTGTCGCATCGTCATCTTCTAGCAAAAGTCCAGCATTACGGCATACATGGTAACACCCTTGACTCCAGAACCCAGCTAGTTCTTGTAGATGGTCAGAAGAGTGAGGAGTCAAATGTCACCTCAGGAGTTCCACAGGGCAGTGTCCTAGGTCCATTCCTCTTCTTGATTTTCATCAATAATCTACCTGAATGTGTCAGTTCTTCAACTTTGAGACTCTTTGCTGATGATACAATCTTGTATCGGCAAATTACATCTCCGGCCGACTCTGAGAGCCTACAACAAGACCTTGATGCACTCCAAGATTGGGAAATGAAGTGGATGATGAGGTTTAATGCTTCAAAATGTCAAGCCCTTCAAGTTACCAACAAGAGAGTTCCCATCCCAGCAGTGTACACAGGTCATGATCAAGAGTTGGAAGTAGTCAGATCTGCAAAGTATCTTGGAGTCCACCTTGACAGTCAGCTGAGATTTAACACCCATGTCGATGCCATCATTAGGAAGGCCAACAGTACAAGGGCATTTCTATCTCTGTAGCTCTCAAGTTAAGGAGGCAGCATATACAATGTTCGTCAGACCAACTGTCGAGTTCGCCTCATCTGCCTGGGCTCCTTAAATATCCAGAAGATTGGATTGAACATGTCCAGAGAGGAGCTGCTCGATTTGTTGTAGGGGATTTCCAACGCACCAGCAGTGTGTCAGCAATGATCAACTCTCTCAACTGGCCATCACTCCATGCCCGTCGTCATCATAGTCGCCTGGTCATGCTCTATAAAATCCATCATGACCTCCTGGATATCAAAGCCAAAGACTATCTCATTCCTCTCACCACTGGAACAAGAGGCCATAACTCCAGATATGCCATACCACAAACCAGGTCTTCATGTTACACCAGCTCATTCTTCCTGCAAACCATCAGGGATTGCAATAGACTACCATTCAACCCAGCTGTGTTCACCTCCGTCGAAGCCTTAAACGCAGCGTTGCAGGACCAGCCTCTGAAGTAGTCTCATTCACTATGTTTTTACTCGCACCATGTATATAATTCTGCACCTTATAACTTTGTTGTTTTCCTGATGACGACGCATGACTACACCGCAGTGCAAGTTATCTTCATCAATTGAAGTCTGCACTATACAGGGAGGAAGAAAGAAAGAATACAGAGACATCCATGACAACAGCAAAATACAGACACCGTGCCAAACTTCTCCTTTTTTTACCACTTATCTATTCCACCAGACTTTATTCACAGCATCTATTATCCTAAGCTTTTGCATAAACATACACTGAAATGTTGTTAAAGTATATTCCTTGTACATTGGCAAAAATTTGATTTTTTTAAAGACACCGGTAATGCTATTTAAAAGGTTTGTTTATATTTGGAAACAAGGTTTACCCCATGTGACCTTGTTTGACCTTGAAATTTCTTGGTGTCAACAATCAACCCCACCCTCTAAGAGCACCCAAGTTTCAGGAACGTGCGTCCCTTGGTCTCTGATAAAATGTAGGTTAACATTTGGGTTACGGTAACATTTTCACCGCAGACACACGGACGGAGCCCATTTTATAGTCCTCTTTTCGAACTCGTTCGGCAGGGACAATAATGCCTGAGACTATCATACATTGTACTATTTCCCTCGACCTTTGGTCTCGGGGAAATAGTAGTCTCAAGATAATACTTTGGGCAATACTCATTACTATTGCCAAAAGAAGATATCAGGACCTTCCCATCATGCCTTGCTTCCAATGAGATATTTTGTACAGGTTTTAGGGGTGAAACATATCTGAAATGCAAATTTGGGATGAGGTCTATGTTTCATCCTTAAACCCGCTGCTGCAGGAGCAGTCAATATTTGTATTATAAATGAAAATGGCATCTATAGCTTATTTCTCTCTACCTCAGGCCATGAACTTATTGAACATCCCTTGTACCGTATGTAAAATGTTTTGCAAAAACTAAACTGGGGCATATGATTATCAGCTTATTGATGTTGTTACTGCAGGATTTTTGAGCAAAGTGTGTTGTTCAAAGGCAACAAACAACTCCTGCATGACAATATGTTTCATACATCTTGATTTTTGAACATTGTATTCTCTGCATTGCTGCATATTATGAATAGTTTACAAGCAAAATTTGTAAAATGTGCAAACGACTTGGACACCACAATTGTAACAGTGTTCCCGCTAAGGATTTTGACTTTGCGCCAAAGCGACATAAAATAAAAAAAATACATCTCGCAAAATGTTTGCCAATTTCGAAAAGATCACCTCAAATTGAGAGTAATTTTGACTATAATCTGAATAAAACTGAAATAAGTGAAACGTTGTATAACCAAAACCCCATTTTTGACTTTTTGTTTTGTGAACCTCTTGTGCTAATTTGTTTAGCTTCTGCGCCAATTTCGCGATATATTGCCTTAGAGGAACACTGAACCATAACAAAGTTGGCATCTTTTGCCATGTATGGACAAGCACACCGATTCTTCAACATTTTCACAATGTTTAGCCCTTGTTTTGGGCTGTCAATATTGTTCAATTTAGTGTATGTCTGGTACTATCTGAATCAACCTAAAATCCCAGTGTTCACACGGGCTCATTGCTGGATCCGTGGGAGGGGATATCAGGGGAACGATATTAGTTCTACACAATGTTATCAAATAATATACTTATAACTTAATTTTGATATTTTGTTCTTGGCTGTTTATCTTTTTCAGGTAGTGATCCATTTTGTCTGGAAAGTGATACCACCAGTCTAAGATTACACACTGCATGGCTTCTATCATGGGTACCACATGCTCTTCAGATGCTAAGGGAATGTCAGTGAATCACACTAAACTGTCATTTTGTGAATTCGCCGAATTGGTGAGAAAACTCTGCAATCCTTCGTCAAATACAGATGAAGAAGATGGACATGGGTCACTACCCTTTGAACCGGGATCAGGCTGGCAGGACATCCTTGACAAGCCCATATATGGGCGTGTTTGTACGAATACAACATCTAAGTTAGCTGCTGCCCCTGGGAGAAAGACTGCCTTTGTATTTGGCCCGGAGACTCTGGTTAGCAAGGCGTTTGTCAACAAGACACCATATGAACTGCTGCTGCATCTAGGATTTCTACCTGAATATATTCATTTGAAGGTGGGTACAAGAAGCTGTGAGAGGTGTTTGAATAATGATCTTTCTTAGCAGATATTCATTTGTATGAGACAGGATGAGGTGGTTGTCAAACATGATATTATGGTGTCACCATTGTTTTGGAGTTCCATTCAACATCATTCATTGATTTTTAAATCCACCAGGGTGCAGACTTGCATTTGGGACTTTATTCAACACTGTGTATATACATTTTATTGGAGATCAACAATTATTAATGAAATCTGAAAATCAGTCAATCAAAATTAAAATATCAAAAGATTGTTTTTCGAATTGGCTGTATTGGCAAATGATTTTTTGAGTCTTGTCTGATCTAGACTGTTCTGCAAACAATACAATTTGGACTGTTTAGTAAATTTAAAGCCAATTGACCTTTTAAATAGAGGCTACAAGATTGATTTATGTCTTCCGATGTAAACAAAACCCACTGATATTGCATTTAGGTGGACAGGTACATTGGGCTTTTGAGTTCTGACACAGGTGCTCGAAGTTGCTAATAAAAACTGACTCTACATGTTTCGGGTACTGGGTTTACCCGCCTGAAAATTACGTAGGGCACCCGGATACTAAATTGCCCATAAGGTCCTAGCCCTAGTTAAGAAATATAAGACATATTAAAATGAGTTGCCTTTTTTGTTTTTTCATATCTATCCATTGATTTTTTAATTGTTCCCGCAGGCCTGTGTGCAGAAATCACTATACTATGTGGTGCTCTTCTCGCCAGAGCAGGGACCAAACCAAACCCCTGTGTTACCTGCCACCTGGAATGGTCTCAAGGAATTTGTCTCATGCTGCTATCCAGAAGCTGTCGATTCCGTCAACGAACACTGGGATATAATCAAGACAAAACCGGTGGAATACTTTGAAGAGCCAGCCGGATTCAAGTTCATCCAGGCCGTGAGTGATCCAACCAAACCTCTGTACATGAGTTACGATAAATTTAAGTCATTACCAAAACCTCAGAAAGAATGGGAAACAAGGTGTTTTTTGTATTGCGAGCTGAGAATATTTGAGTTGTTTTCTGGGGATGGAATCACAAAGGATACGGAAGGGAAAAATGGCGAGAGGGAGTATATTTGTTTGAATTATGAAAAAGATGATCTTGGTGAGGAATTTATTGCTATTCCTTTGGAGATCGTTGTACCTGATGAAGTGAAACAGAAATTTGAATCGGAAGACAAATGAGTGCAATTTTGTTTTGAATATATCAGTGTGTGTGATATAGGAGTATATGCAATATATTTTAAGAATGTCCGAAGTATACCGCTTTGAATCAAGTTTCAGATGGATTTACAATCTTCAGGCAAAGATCTAAAGATGATTTTTATAGGCCTACCTCTTCCTAGTTGTGCTAGATGCTACACCGTTTTGATGGTAATTTGCTTCCATGTCTTGGATTTTTTTGTGCTGGATAAAATTATGCAATATATTTGACTTTAATATTTATTGCCAGGCCATTGTACATGTATAAGGAAATATTCTCTCTGCCATTTGACATAAACTGCCACATAGGAATGTAATGATGTATCTTTCTTGGATTTTACCTGATATGTGTAATTTATCTGTTCAGTGTTCTTTAGGTTTAGAAAGAGCTCTCAAAACTCACATATATGTCTCTTCATGGCAAAAGGGTGCACTTGTGGTCTCCTATGTAGCTCATCGTAACATATTTGATGTATACTATACTTTGATCAACACCAAATAGGCGGGCCTCTTCACATCGTGAATTGATACAGATAAGCGCGTGCATAGATGGACACAGCACAACTGCAGGAGACGCAACGCTCATTGCACGTGTGACTCGCGCATCATTATCTACGGCGCGCGTGTAACTTGGATTATGTTTACTTACGGATGAAGAAAATCCTCATAATTACCGCCTATTTAGTGTTGATCAAAGTATAGTTGTACACATCAGATATGCTCGAATGAACAACATGTACGAGCCGACAACAGACAGCTGCATCCCTTTGATGCTGCGGCACACATATTGACCTAAATTGATATTATGTTACTGCCATTGCTTTGACTTGCATTTTAATATGTAGATATAATCCAGAACTATTTGACTATGTTATCAATTTTTAATATTCGTAATTTTGTTTATTCCAAACATGTGACATATTACTCCTTTATTATTTTATAGTACAATATTATAAAGAAAAGGACAGACTTTGAATACAGTGTGCTATTATGAACATTCCAGCATTTTATAGTTTTTTAGGAAAAAAAGGGGAACCCTTTATTTTTTATGCATTGTAACTTTAAAAGAACCATGCTATTTATGTTTTATAGTTCCTTTTAGAAAAAGGGAAAAAAGCCCTTTATTTTAGAATTGTAACTTAAGAACCATGCTACTTATATTTTTTAAAAGATATTTTTCTATTGTAAACCTATTTGAAATACAAATGCTTGCATTTTTCCTAATACCTTTATATCTACCTAAGACTTTCATTAATTAAAGACAATTTAAAAGTTATTCGATAGTCGCGTGAAGAAAACCTTTTCACTTTTACGCGTCTTGTGCGCCAAGGTTAAAGTTCAAACGCAACTCACGCGATACTCGTGAGCTCGTGTGATTTAACAGTTCGGTTGCTGCGTGACTTGAAGATCGATTTGATTGGTTTGTTGTTCACGCACGATGCGATTTGATCCCGCCCAGAATGAAAAGGTGTGTTTCAGATGACTATAGTGATCTACCAGGTCTTTGATAAAAACAAATGAGTATTTTAGAACAGAATTAGTACTTTAGCTAGAACAGTCATTCATAGTACTTTAGCTAACAGTAATTCGTGTGAATTACCGGGTCTTTGATAAACAAATTAGTGCTTTCTAGACAGAATTAGTACTTTTGTGAGCAGTGTTCCCGATAAGGCTGTATGTCACGAAATTGGCGCAGAAGCTCAAAAAATGGGCAGTGCACAAATCCTTCAATTTACACACCCAAAATGTTTGGATTTATACGCTAAAACCTTCAGATCCTACCTAAGACTTATGCTGGTACCCTCGATGTCGGCGCTTCCCTATATGGCTCAGACTGCCTTCTATCGCAGGTAACGGCTGATCATAATTAGTCAAAAACTTTTGACTAGTAGAATTACACACCTTGGCTTCTTATCCACTCTATCTTATTACACGGCAATCGTTCGTCAGTGGAAGGCTTTGGGGAAGAGGTTGACAAAATAACGATGTTTACATGTGCGACCTCTGCATGACGCAACGCATTTAACTATGCATTACAAGAAATTTCCGCAATCACCAATGCGTCACACGTGTTATGTGTTTGAAGCTGAAAACATATGCATTCAGGATACGGGCTAATCAAGTGCTTAATTTGATTAGCGGTTACCGGCGTCGTATTTTGGATAAGACGTCGTAGCCCAGCATACCTAAAATAAAGAGCTACAAAGTTTAATACAAATTGTGATAGATGCTCAAATGTAAACTATGCTTAACCAAAATATATTTGCTAAGTTAACCCTTTCTATCCGATAGAACACCTGATCGTTTCCAAAGGAGCTTACAAGAGAACGCGCAGGCGTTCCAATTCGTATTGAGTGTATATTAATTCAGTTTGGGCTATATACACCTATATGTCAATTCAAGACTAAAAGGGTTAATAATTTTCATTTGTTAAGCTGCTGAATTTACAAAAGGCCTAATGGGTTTTTATGCTAGAATTTGCAGATTTAGAAACTGGTCATATCTGAGTGTTTCAAAGATACTTAAAAAAAAATGTAATGGCTAACACACATTGATTTTCAGCTACTGGTAATCATATAGTCATGTTTATTGTAATAAGCAGATTAAAAAATAATGTTTGAAAAATAAGAAAGTAAAAGCATGCATATGTCTAGAAAACTATTTAGAACAAATAACTTAACTAAAAATGTCATATTTTTGGTGTTATTTATAATAAATGTTGTATGTGATGTATTAAAATAAATGCCTTTAAAAGGGCAGGTGTAAAAAATGGAATATGTTTTTTTTATTAACAGTTAAACACTACTGGTAATCAAAAATTTATTATTTAAAGATACTTGTGTTTTACCTTCTCAAATCATAAGATGAATTAGAAAGGATCCAAGGAGTAATGTTAGGGAGTATGTCATGTTACAAAATAGTTCATCACAAGCCAACAAATGATACATCAATGGGTATGCATATATACCAAAGTATGGGGCGTATTGTTGTTGATTTGTGGTGGACCTTTCCTAAACATGATTGAATCTTTTTAAGGTGTTTGGTCCATGATAGATCTGCCCGAAGATTTTTAGTAAAAATCGGCATGAATGATATTTTATCGATGTAGAACCGATTTTTAAAATAAAAATTGGGGGTCACCGGACTCGTTTTTGTATGAGAGTCGGTTTAAAAACAGCATTTTTAGAGGTTTTTTGGAAAAAAAATTAGTACAGGGGTCTATGGGAAACGTGGCAAAAGTGACATTATTTAGTGTTGATTCAAAAAATCTGCACGAGCATTTTTGTTAATTTTTTCACAAAAGTTGTGCACAAGTATGTTATTTCAAATAAAACAAATTTCAAATTGGGGGTCACCTACTTAATTTTCCAGGAAAATATTAAAATATGGCAATTTTTAGCTTCAAAACACTACTCAGAGTACATGCGCGTGCGTATTGCGGCACTTACCAACTCGGATACTAGCGCGTACTGGTACGCGACCAGACACCTTAACATCAAAAATCTTCCTGAAACATATTATGATTATGTATAAAATCATTTCGTAATGTTAACAGTTTGACAAAAAGCTTTCTACACACAAATGTTTGATTTGTGTTGCAACTAGTCTCTTGAACATATTTGAAGAGAGAAATGGGATGAACAATTTATGTGCCAACTTTATGCGTACTAATGATTGTTATCAATATTTTGAGAACCAAGCACCTTATTTGGCAAAAATATGTTCCTAGACCACAAAGGGTGTAGATCCCCAAAATTAATATGAATTTAATTGTTGAAATAAATTTTCTGAAATAAGTTTCTTAGTTATTGATCTGAAATGTTGGCATCCAAACATTTTATCGAACACCAATTTGCTCAAAATATTTATACATATTCTTCATTAAACTGCCATTCAGACAATTCATTTGTGGATATATTTTTATCAAACATTAAAACTTTCACAAGCAAAACACAACCCTTTATTAATCCTTTCAGCACCCCGTGGACTATCTGATGTAACACACTGGTGCCCTCTATAGTATAGAAGTGCTTTTAAATTGAAATACACAAATCTGATGGTGGAGCTTTCCAAACTTGATCACATTCAAATTCATCAACAATCTTCATTTGAAAATCACTGATTTATTATGACTGAAATTGTGAGATATATAATGCTCCATCATAACTTGAACCTGACAAATCTGTAAATGTGGGAAGGTTTGAGGTTAGGGAAGGCCCGGCCTCCAACTTAACTTTGACTATGTATACGCATGAGCTCTTCGAATTTTTTTTTCCAATGTTCTTTCCAGGTGCATAGCCAGGATTGTGTACCCTGGGTGCGCAATAAATCCTAGTCCAAAACGGTGACGGATCCAGGGGTCACTAGGGGTACCTGCCTGTATTTGACAGGTCGTCAAATGTATTATTAGCAGTAATTAGGACTACTGCGTCCTTTTTTCGTTGTTTTCCTATTGTTCTTATTTCTTTTTTCCATTTTTTGTAGACCCCTGGGGTGCGCGCGCCCCTTCCGCATCCTCCTGGCTATGCCAATGCTTGAACATGGCACAAAACAATAGAACTAAAGACACTGATGTTTGTAAGTCGAAGCAAATATGTAAAAGTTTCTCCAAATTCTATACCAGTTTTTAGGTGGTGTATAGTTGATTGACTTAAAATTTGAACTCCTCCAACCTTGATATCTTGAAACAACAACGCCCAGGGGATAACTGGGTATATGGGTAACCACCCGCGTTACCAAAAAGGTGAGACCTGTACAGGTCTCGAGACTTGCAATATAGGGTATCAAAATCGACCTGGTACTCTCCAAGTCTCATATAGGGTATCAAATTTGTGTTTTAAGTCCCTGCATGGAAATAGTAGATAAGAAGCTTATCTACTATTTTCATGGTCCCTGATAGGGTATCAAACTTAGAAAGAATTATTAAATTAATAACAATGGTGCCTTAAATTGCCAATAAAAGTGTTTCAAATACCTAGAAAAACTTAAGTGTTCAAATGTTGTAAAGTTACCTTTTAACTATAATTTCTTGTAATAATTATTTTGTCACATTTGCATACAGTCTCGGATAGGGTATCCATTTGAACAGGTATGGTCTCGAATAGGGTATCGATTCGAACAGATATCTTAGATTTATGGTCTCAGATAGGGTATCATTTCACTCATTTTTGCCAATTTTTGGTCTCACATAGGGTCACCTCTGGAACTTGCGGAACTCGGGTGATTACCCAGACACCAACATCAGTTACCCCGGCAACAATGCAAGTTATACTGCAATTTGCTGAATTAAATCAATGCAGTGCAAGTCAATTCTATTTTATTTTCAATCAGAAATAAGTAGAACATTAAGTGAAACATTAAAAACATACAATGATATTGACACCAACAAGATTCATTTGAAATGTCAAACAAAATACACACAATTTGACCCATAAAAACAAACAACAAAAATACAAACAAACAAACATAAACAATATGCACAATATCCAATTTTGATTGAAAAGTTGAGCTTACCATTCAACCAACACTCATTCTTTATACCTATACACTTGCATCATTTTTATGGGATTACCTTGAAAATTTTTCTCATAGTGGATTTTTTTTCCCATGAAGTAATTTTTCACATTGTGCACAATTTTACCATAATGGTGTATTTTGTTACCATCATATGCAAAATGCTTAAAATGGGTAAGTATTTTTCACATCACTACAGATTTTCAAGTGTAGTATTTTCTCAATTCTAAATTTACCATGCAGCTTTTTTGTGATAAAAAGAAATTGAGAGAGGTAATCCAATTTTCATTTTAAAAAACACATTTCAATTTACTCTCCTCAAAATAAATATTTTTCTTTACGGTGAATCATTTTTGTTTTGTTTCACATGGATTTTCTGCATTTTGTTTTGATTAAACAATCTAATTCCTCAATTATGGTTTGTGTAGTTAATTATTCAGGAAAAATGACAAAGTATAATTCGGCCTTTTAATTTCATGTATAAAATGAAGGTCAAAATCAACCATATTTATTTATTTTCCAGAAACCATGTAATACAACCCAATTTCCCCTTCCCCTCCCCCTGATCCCCTACCCCAAGGCTAATCACTGTAATTTGCTGGATCAGCTGAACTCCCCCTTCCTGACAAGATACGCATTCATCCTTTCTCCTATTTTCAATTTCCTGTACAAAAGTTTCAGGTGATACCAACATATGAGCGTATTGATTTATTTTCCAGAAACCATGTCGTACAACTCAATATTCAGTGGGCATGATAATTACTGGAAATGAAAGAAAAATAACTCCCAACATTATGTACCGACCACGCACATCTTGTTTTGTTATTCTAGTTGTCTTTGGCTTGTATTTCAATTTTTCTAACATAAACAAAAAATGAAGAAGAATTTGATCAGTTCTAATGCTAAGGTGACTGATGAAAAGAAGGATTAGGTTGATGTAGAACATTTGTAATATATGACTTATCAGTATTTCTTGTTTGTTCTGAAATTAGCAAAGTTGTTTTTGAAACTAAATACAACAAACCCTCCACAAAATCTGTAGAAAGTCAAATATTTCAGTTTGTGTTAACATGAAATTATGTTCTCCAATTGATTTTATTGAAAAATAATACTTTTGGAAAAGAAAAGCATTATTGGTGCTATTTAAATTCTGTGTTAACATATTAACGCTAACCCTGGGTCTTTAAAAACCTCCTTGGAAATTCCTATATGGAAAATAGAAATGCCCATTTTATGCTTTTTACCTCGTTCGACCACAGGATTCAAACACGGGACCTCTTGCATCCCAATCCAAAGTCAAGTCTGTATTTTGATGTTATCAGACTTTCCTCAATTTTATGCAATAGTATACAAATATTAACTGCTTATGAGTGTGATGGTAAAAATATACCATCCCGAATTGAAAGATTGATAGGCGAGTGAAATGGAACAATCAATCTTTCAATGAGGGATGGTATATTTTTACCATCACACGAATATTTACAGTTGATATTTGTTTTATATAACTCATCTATAGATTCTAGTCATTTGAACTACTGTATACTTATACCCATTACCAATGTAGCAGAAAGTAATAGGTTCCTACTGTACACTGTAGTTTTGATATACTATCAAACGGATGACAGTGATAGTAAAGACTATCAAACGGATGATAGTGATATTAAAAATGACAAATGGTCATGTGTTACAATCTTACTAATCAAATGACTAGAATCTATGGGTGAGTTATAAAATAATTTTTTAGAACTCGGGTCCATTATTAGGGTTAATGCATAAAACAGAGTTTTCTACAAAGTTGATTTTCCTAAAGCTCCTTTTTACTTTTGAACAAAATACTGATGAAAATGAAATTTTCCAATCCCAAAATTCTCAATTTTTGTTTTGTTCCTGAAAACCAGAACAGATATGCAGATAGAAGCCATTTTAGAAGATGTGTAGACATTCTGTAACCTTTGGTTTCACTAGTGTTTTGTACAGTTCAAAAATCCTTATTATGATGAATAAAAGTTGTGAGCAAAATGAAACTAGCATCAAGATGTACATATTTTTTTGGATAATCCATAACAGAAGTAGAAATAACCAATCAATAAATGCAGATAGATCGCAGTTGCTCCTGAGGCAGAGAAGAGGTCACAGGCGCATCTTGTTTGTAGGGCTAGTTTGATATAAGTGGGAGGGGGAACAACTCTATATGCATTCCATTGAAAACACCCTTTAAGGTGGCCTAGCACAGAAACGGGTGTAGGACACGAGTGAGCTGATATCAGCGGTGTTTGACACAATTTCAATGTATTTATCCCGGGCTTTTAGCATACTTTCTGGCGTACTGTATCTTGCGCTTTAATGTAACGCGATCTTACACGTGCGTCATTTTTATATTCAAGCATAAGACCATGCGCGTTGCTCTTGACGGCGCAGGGCCCAAAGTGCACAGTGCTTAAGGTATTAGTCATTGCTAAAAAAATGTCAATTTTTTGCTTAATTTTGCTTAATATCTCAAAAAGTAAGTTGGTGACCATATTTTTTTATTATGTGTTTTTTAAAGAACTATATAAGGACCAAAACATATGTGAAAAAGAGAGAAAAAAATAGAGCCGTTTTTTAATTATAAGTATTTTTGTATTTTGATTTTACCATAGAAGTCAATGGTAAAAAGTGGTAAAACATAGTGTTTTTTAAATGGATTTTTCTCAAAAACTAAGTCAGTGACCCCCCTTTTTAATTTAGAAATTTGATCAGCACATATAAAAACATCATATATATCAAAAAATGAGAAAAATAAATAGAGGAATTCTATATATCTGTGCTAGGCCACCTTAAGAAATGCATATTTTACCTTGTTCAAACAGGACCTCTTGCATCCCAATCCAAAGTCAAGCAGTACCAAGCCACGGGACAGGCACTGCCTGGCAGCAGTGCGGTGCTCCTGTCTTTTGATGTTTATTACACTTTTAGAGGAGTGATCCTCACGGGTATACCCAACAGTGATAAACACTCTACAAGGGGTACCCCTACAATGACCAGAACGGGTTGGGAACAATCAGGGGTAGAATACCCTACTCTTTACGATACTGACTGCGATTACATGTACAGGTATGACTCTTCTGTACATGGGACCGACGGCTTTACGTCCCCTCCGAAGGACGACAATCTCTCATGAAATATTCACCCAACTCTAAATACTTCATGTAAGGGGCGGAGAAGATCGAATATCTGACCCAATGTTCCCACCAAGTCAGACAAACATCTTAGCAAAGATTCCGAGATTCCATTCCGGCAAGGCAACCCTCACCGGGAATTGAACCCGGGCCCAATGCGTGCAAGGCGAGATTGCTAACCACTACACTACGCCGCCCCTATATCAGACTTAGACTATTTTCTCAATTTTATGCAATAGTATTTTTTAGTACTCATGTCCATGTTCAGGTTAATGCATAAAAACAGAGTTGTCTGCAAAGTTTGCTTTTGAACCAAATACTGATGAAAATGAAATTTCCCAACTCCAAAATTCTGAATTTTTGTTTTGTTCCTGAATACCAGACATGCAGATAGAAGTCATTTTAGCAGATTTATAGACATTCTGTAACCTTTGGTTTCAACTGTTTTGAACAGTTCAAAAATCCTATTATATGCCCGAATTATATGATGGATAAAAGTTGTGAGCAAAATGAAACCAGCATCAAGATCTGTATATTTTGGGAAAAAAATCCATAACAGAAGTAAAAATAACCAATCAATAAATGCAGATATATTGCTATTGCTCTTGAGGCAGCGAAGAGGTCACAGGCGCATCTTGTTTGCAGGACTAGTTTGATAATATAAGGGGCAGGGGAACAACCCCAAATGCATTCCATTGAAAGGACTCTTAAATGCAGGTACAATATCCAAACCAAAACATAACCAATATTTTGACACTTGCAACATTGAAGAAACTGTGAACATTTTCTGTAAGCACCTTGCATTCTGCATTTCACTGGTCTATACCACTTTTGGGCAATTGTGGTAAAATTATATATTCCTGATACAAGTTGTGATGTATATTTTAGGCCCAGCCTTTGCCCTATATCTGAGCCATGGATATACATTCTCACAAGATCCTGGAGTAAACTGGCTGTTTCAACAATACATAGATTACCTCTTCAAATAGCATGAAAATGATTGGGCTGCAGATTTCAAAAATGTCAGGAAGAAGATATGTGGGAGTTATTTTCATCACCTTTTAATGCTTATTGCTAAACTTACGAAAGCTAACGGGCAAGTTTTGTACTTTTGTAAAATAAAAACAAAAGTAGATATACTTAAAACTTTCCAAATATTCATCAATTTCCCTGGACAAAATCGAGTACAAAAATAGTACAACATTCCTAAGGTGCACATTTGGAACATCATTTAAGTGCAATTTGAGTACATTTATAGTACACAAATTTGTACTATATTTGTACTAAAACTGTACTATAATTGTGTTCCAAATGTGCACCTTAGGAATGTTGTACTATTTTTGTACTCGATTTTGTCCAGGGTTATTTGTAGTGATGCACCGATAAGCCTTTTTTAACCGATATCGATTACCGATTATATGATGAAAGTATCGGCCAATACCGATACCGATTAATTGTTCCACGATGTGAACGGATTTGAAGAGGAACCATGCACTAACACATCAATGCATTTCACTTAATACAATGATTTTATGAACAGTTAATAGAAATCCTGTTTGTAATGGTGTAAATGCTTGCAGTAAAATGTGAGTTTTTACATTATAAAATCTAAATTTTGTAATTGTATGTTGTATTCTATTTTTGTTTCCAACAAATTTACGTTTTTCTCTGTTTTTTCTGCATAATAGGCTTAAATTAACTAATTAGCATATATTGGTTGATATTATCGGTAATTTGGGTTTTTTTATCGATACCGATTTAGAACTGATAACGCAAATATTGGCTTCTGATATATCGGTTACCGATAAATCGGTGCAACCCTATTTATTTGAACCAAATAAAGGTATTAATTAAAATGGTTTACTTATCTCTTTCAACCCAAACTACAAACCTATGGAACACCCCTCGTATTTTACATATTTCTGAACTAAATTGAAAACGTTGCATACTTCCAAACTGTAATCCAATTGCCCCTCTCATGACTCTGACGGATCTATCCTACAAGCATTTGGTGTAAGAACACTTGATTAATAAACATTCAATCATGTTGAAAGGGCATTTGGCTTGAAGAAATGTTACGCTGCTGTAGTTGAAAATTATTATTGAATACCTAATCTTGGGTTTGGTGTGTTTGATCATTTTGATTTTTTCCATGACTAAATTTGATAATTAAATTTCATGCATATTATCATCATATTAGTGCTTCCTGAGTTATGGAAGGCTTGTCTATTACCCAAAACATCAAAAACAGCAACAGCAGCATCAGCAACAACAACAATAACAACAAAACTATGAGTTAATTGGATGCCTTGCAACTTCTGGATATTTTTGACATAACATAATTCATGTGACATTTCTCTAAGACCACACCAAATTCTGATACATAATTGACATGTATTATACTTTAAGTTGGTAGTTGTTAATGATTTGTAAAGAAAAAAGTAAAGACGAAGAGATGAAGAGGTGGAGGGGGTTAGGTGGGGAGGAGGAGGAGATTGGGGCCCGAGGACAGTGACATTAACATATAGATAAAAGTATACAGTATTGCTATAATAAGTAAATTCAATATTTTGGTTTAATATACATTATATAACATGGTATGATTTAATAGGATTTTTGGTGACTCAGCTAGATAGATGCTTGGAGCAAAGTTGTTTGCCATATTGGTCTTGCTTTAGGAGCAAAGTACCAAGGCCCACCACCATCACACAAATGTTGAAGATTTTTGTAGCATATTTGTGCAGTAACTGATCCTCATATATCACTGATGAAGGACCGTTGACTAATTTGTTTGTGATTTTTTATTACCAAAATTTTGCCATAGCAATTGTTTCTACATTTTAACCAAAATCACAGCATTGTTGGGATTTTGGATCCAGAGCTAGAATACTTCTTTAAACCTTAAAAATAGAGAAAAAGAAAATAATTTACTACCATTATTGAGAAAAAAATAATTTTCTACCATTACTGAGTATATTATATAGAATAAATATTTCTGTCATATTTTGTAGAAAAGAGAAAGTACCTCTAAGACAAATTTGGGGATGTGTTGAACACCTTACCCTCTGGTAGTTTGGAAAAAACAGCAAAGACATCATTTAAGTGCAATTTGAGTACATTTATAGTACACAAATTTGTACTATATTTGTACTAAAACTGTACTATAATTGTGTTCCAAATGTGCAC